>BOPP01000448.1:144347-243689 GCA_017312745.1 Gryllus bimaculatus
CATTATGGGGTTGCGAAAGTTACATACATACTCTCAGAAAGGACGCAAGAGGGGGATACGCTTGGTTTAGGGTTGGGGGGTGGATGCAGCGTAGACTAAAGGGCGCAAGTGGTAATGGCATCTGCGTGCTTTGCGGTGATAGGGGAGACTGGATCCACATCCTCTTAATTTGCTGTGCAACCAAAACATGGAGAAAAAAATGGATAGGAGTTGGAAATTACTACTTCCTAAACAGGAACATAACGCTCGCCCAAAACATTTTATGTGACAAAAGATCTAAATTTATGAAAGAATTAGGAACATTTTTAAGACTGGTTAGCTTGAGCAGAGCCTAGACTGGAGAGAAATTAATAAGTCAATAAGCTAACAATATGTACGTTAATCAGTAGTTTTATGTTAAGTTAGGAAACAGTTAAGAAATAAGTCATAAGTCATAGTCAATTGGTAAGTAACAAGTCAATATAATAAATAAAATGAAACTGGCATAGTATAAAGCACATTAGGGGGGAAGGTAAGGGGGGAACGAAAATATAAGCGCAGAGGCGTTGGTGCGGACGATCTTCTGTGGCGCTGTTTGATTTCAGGTGCTGAGGAGGCCAAGCACGAAGGGCAGATCGGCGGGACGCGCCAGCAAAAACTACAAATAGCTAAATAAACGATCGGATAGATTTAGAAATGTATCGGCTTCTACGGCAGGGTTTTTTCCCACCTTCAGCGGGTCTTTTTTCCTGGACGTCGCACGGAGATCACGTTGGTGGTCGCTTCTGGTTTGCCCGCGGCTGTTTGATTGCCGAATGGTAGGGAGACGGATGACCATATGTGGGGTGATTATCCCATGTTGCAAAATTCGATCAAGACTTAGAAGCGCCGAAACGAATGTGAGGTATTGTAATGGCTTAAAGGCCTTCGCCCTAGCCACATAGGATTAAGTAATCTTATTCGTTTGTAATAATTACCTATTAAATAAATAATAATAAGATACCTCTCATCATAAAAAAAACATTGAAGACCTCAGGGAATTTAGAACATTTTGCGAAAATAACAAGATAGAACACTACTCCTTTAAAGACCCATCTGTAAGGGCATTTGAGGTTATAATAAAAGATGTTCCAGAGTGTCTAGATGTCAATGATATTAAAAAAGAACTTAATGATAAATTCCCTGTACTAAAAGTAGTAAGACTTTATGGTAAAAACAGAAAACCCCTACAGATAGTTGCTGTAGATATAGAGAACAATGTGGCTGGCAGAGCCATTCTAAAACTAAATAAATTAGAATACTGTATAGTTAGAGTTTTTGTACAAACAAAAACGAAACTCCCCATCTAATATAAAAAGTGCCAACGCTTTGGGCATACGCAAGCTGTTTTAACAACCCTAGATACATTAAATGCCTCAATTACCACCTCTATTCTAAATGTACACTCCCAAGAGAATTAAACATTAGCTGCATTAAAGTGTACATAAATAAATCGAAAAATGTTTATTTAAGGCTTAAAGCTTGTCCTAGCAAAAGAACTTTCAACCTTGGCCGTCTAATGCACCGTCCAGGATATTGTTACGCTTTCCAAAAGATTGCTTAAATCCATCATAAATTGCTGGTACTAATGTTATAAATGATATATGGGATTATAATAACTGTATATATGTGTTATTCACAAGTGTGGTATTTTTACTCAATGCATAATTTGGTGTATTTTTGTGTATCTTTGTATATTTTGTATATTTTTGTATAATTAATTAGTAGGTATATTTTTGAATATTTTTGTGTTAAGGTAAACTGAAACTGTATATAGATTGAAAAATATTCTCAAGTAAGTATACTTGTGCCCTGATGTAAATGGAAGAGACTGTTAGTCCTCATGTAATGCATATCTCGTAAATAATAACTCCTGAAAAGCCGAAGGGCTGAACGGGAAATAAATAAATAAAAAAGTAAAGAATAGCGCACGTCACTCGACAACTGCCAACAATCACAATCCAGAACTTGTGTCTCGGGAGAGCAAATGGCGGAGCCACGATTGTTTGCGAAGAGAGTCGAGTCGCTGTCCGTGAGAGTCGCATGGCGGGAAATTTCAAACTTACATTTGAAACAAGACTTATGACCACAAAACATATTTGATGGAAAACACTATTATTAAACACTATTATTAAATCTTTAGAAATGAGCAAAAGAATAAAGTAATGAACATAAGAATTACAATAAATTAGCATTATTAGTTATATTATTGTATGTTTTTATAAATTGTTAGCATTTTCCTGAATTTGTAAACGAAATATTAATATATGAATATTAATTAAATATTAACATGAATTATTTAAATGTTAATATAATTAATGTTAATAATATTAATTAACTCTTTTCAAATTGGCAAAAGAATAAAATCATAAATATAAGAATCACAATTAATTAGCAGTATTAGTTATATTATTTTATGATTTTATAAATTGTTATCATTTCCTCACCACTTGATTGAAGTAGATAACGTTTGGCGCGTCTTTTTGGCACACTCGTTTCCCATGTCTGTTTAAACAGATTATGTAAACAAATATGACAGAATTTTCTGTATTTTTTGTTGAAAAATAATACTGAATTAATATTAATATATTATTACTCATAATCATAAAAATTACATATATATGAACTATACATACTATTTACACATCGTTAATACAATAACATTTTAAGCCCTGAAAAATATGAATATACTTCCTAAAAGTAATATCTTATTTTTAGACATTTTGTGTTTCATCTTGTACATTTTACTGATGCATTATTATATTACTATTTATTATCAAATATATTAATTTATTTGTTAATTAATTAATTTTAATTTATTTATTAATTAATGTATTTTCATAGTGGATGTACCTCTATTGGAGATATCACTTTAAAAAATTGCGTCGAAGATTATCTACTTCAATCAAGTGATGTGGAAATGATAACAATTTATAAAAACATAAAATATAAAATAATATACCCAATACTGCTATATTAACATTTATATAATAATTTGTTAATATTTAATTAATATTAATATATTAATATTTTGTTTATAAATTCAGTTTTCCATTAAATATGTTTTGTGGTCATAAGTCTTGTTTCAAATTTAAGTTTGAAATGTCCCGCCATGCGACTCTCACGGACAGCGACTCGGCTGTCTTCGCATACAATCGTGACTCCGCAATTTGCTCTCCTGACACAAAAGTTTAAATACCAATATGCATTTAGAACGCATGCATGGTATCATCAAACACATTTATTTGAAAGGAAATAAGCCAAAGAGCTGACATTGCAATAAATGCTTTAATGCCTTTTTGCGTGATAAAATTTTTGATAAGCTTATTTCTAATCACAAAGGAAAATTGACGTCGAAAATTTCTGCAATACGACCACGTCACATGAATTCATCGAAATTGAATATAAATGATATTATTAAAAGTGTGTGACTTGTGGATGATGACTGTGACTTGTGGAAAGTATTTTCAAATAATAAAAGCGAAATCTATGAAGTGAAAGTAAATGACACATGCAACTGCGATTTAAAGTGTCTTGAATGCAAAGTATGTATCCACGCATATATTTGCACATGCCCAAACTCAGCGATTAAGTTCAATATGTGTAAACATGTTCATTTGGTCCTGAAATCCGTTAATGAATAATTAACATTACGTAATGATGATACAGAAGAAAATGTTTTAATCATAAATGACGAACCAATTGAATGCGTTTCACAGGAAACGATTCTGAGCGTTCTGCAAATAAAAAGAGGCAGTACCAGGTAATAATGACCTGAAACGGAAGAAAGAATCAATTATGAATCATTTTCATTGTCTTAAATGAAGCTAATTCTGAAGATGACATGGAATTGATTCATAAAATGATTAGACAAACTCAAGCAACAATGTGAGCTCAGAATGCTGTGAAACAAAGTTCAATGTTTGCATCTATCATAGGAGAACCACCAACAAAACGTAGGAAATTTGAACCTCAAAGAAGGTTTGTCTCGGGAAAACACACACACACACACACACACACAGAAAACCAACTACTTCCTCTATTGTTGTACCCACTGCACAAGAAAAAGAGGATATCGCGATAAATTTATTATTCAATACTAACATTTTAAGCCCTAAAAATGATGAATATACTGTAACGTCGTGTGTAGTGATCTACACCACAAGGAAACAGACACGAGTGAGTATATACAAGTTTTATTTACACACTGTACATATTTACAACTCTCACTCTAAGGCGGTTTGCCAGAGCTACCACTGCAGCCCTCCTCTCCCTACATGCGCCTTGCGGCGACGCCTACGACCAGCCGGCAAGGCCGCGTCGTAGATTGGAACCTGGTGTGCCCCGGCAGATTGACGATCTGCCCGAATGTGTTTGAAGAACACATCACCCTGTCCGAACTCGTCGAACAACCACGTGCCCTCGGCACTCCGCACCAGCCTGGGCGGACAAAGTTTTTGTGGTCTAGCCACGAGGAAACCAGAAAACGTTACCCGCTCGCGCCGTCTCGCCACGGCGTCTTTATAGGTCCAGGTCACCTGACCTCCTACGTCACTACTCCCCACCCCCGCGCGGTGGAAAGCCTTTCCCTGGCGCTGCCTGGCCCGCGGACCATTTCCTGTCGGAAAGTCCCTTCTTTGTTCTACCTTTAGATCCCCCAGCCCTCTACCTTGCACTGGGTTTGCTGCTGCCAAGCCGTGACGCTACAATACTTCATAAAAATAATTGAATCGTGTACGTTTTACTGATATGTTATTATATTATTATTCATTCTCAAATATACTGTAATTTATTTGTATTTTACAGAGTGGATATAGGCCTATTGGGGACACCACTTTAAAAAAACGCGCCAAACGTTATCTACTTCAATCAAGTGGTGAGGAAATGATAACAATTTATAAAATCATAAAATAGTATAACTAATACTGCTAATTAATTGTGATTCTTATATTCATGATTTTATTATTTTGCCAATTTGAAAAGAGTTAATTAATATTATTAACATTAATTATTTTATAACATTTATATAATTCGATTCAAATGTTGGCGATATCTGGGAGTATGTTCATCAAACTTATATTGTACTATTTAATCGGTTATACACCGTTTAATCGGTAACGGTTCGCTAAGATATTCAATACATAAACATCGTTTGAGAAATATTGCCATGGACCGATGTAATCTAAATCTACTGAATTGTCACAAATGATATTTATTGCTCAAAGGTGAAAATATTAGTTTTATTATTTTTTGATTCGGAATTGCTTTTCTTGAGGTACGCAGAAAATAATCTAATACTTTTTAGTATATAAATTCGGTAATTTTTCAATTTTCGTATCTCACCAAGGTGGCGCCCTGCTCCGACAACCTCGCTGTTCCTCCTAACAAGTCCAGGAAAGGTAAATAATATTGCTAAGAGTAGCGTTGTACTTTCCCGATCCTGAATTTCCGCAAGGAAAACTTTACTTCACTTTCTCAAAAGTAAAAGTACTTTTCTAATATTTTTGTGACGAGGATAGCGAAATGCTAACTGTCAAGGAAGATTGAATAATTACTTGAAATGTTGTTTTCAAGGAATTGTGAATTGTTCGAAAAACATATATAAAAACATATAATAACGTAACGTTTCTCGGTGGTGCATTAAAACTCAAACAGTTATTATTTAAACAAAAACGTTTATTCGTAATAAATCATACAGTAAAAACTACTTGATCTAATTACAGATATATTACACAGTACTTATGTTCTTCACTTCCTTTTTTTACACATGACTTCGTCCTCTTGATTATTTATTTACATAGTTCACTTCTTCAGATTATTTATTTACACTGTTCTCTTCAATCTGATTATTTATTTACACTGTTCGCTGCAATCTGTCACTGCAGTCTTCAGACTGCTGACTGCTGTTCACCGCAATGCACTCTTTACAGCTCAGCTTCCGCTTCAGACACGTTGACGGACTGACTGTTTACTACTTGACTGATTACATACACTGACTCGCGGCTGCTTACTTCCGACTACTTACACTGACTCGCTGCCGCCGGCAGCAGCGCATTTTTCCCTGGCCGGCGCTCGTCTCCAGCACTTACTCCATTTTTCCCCGCGACTCGCGAATAGGCCGGTACCGTCCAGTTCGGAGGAAGGGGGCGCCGGTAGAGGACGCAATCCGCGCAGCAGATTCCGGCAGGTGATGCAATATTCGTTACAATACCTAATAAGCCATTTTAGAAAATTTGTTTCCATCATCTATTGCATTGTTTTTGTTTTTCTCTGATATTCTGTAAGTAAAAATTACATTTATGCATTTTTTAACAAATAAACACGTTTTATTATCAACCTTCCCTCTTATTGAAAAATATAGGCAAATGGATAGGGAAAGGTTGGGGATTAATATGGGAGAGTTGTCGCACGGGTACGCTATTCATTATTATTATTATTATTATTATTATTATTATTATTATTATTGTTGTTGTTGTTGTTGTAGTTATAAGTGTAATTATCGTTATACTTTTCAGCAACTTCCTGGAACCAATTCACTCTTTGTTGCCACTATAATGAAGGATCTCGGTCACTGAGGAGATAAATTTAAGTTGGTTCGCCAAGTTTGTTACTGGGAACTTCATTAGATTAAGAAATTGGGAATTACATCCATACAATGTTTGCAGAATCACTACTTTCTGAACGTAATTTGTTGAGGTAACGCCGGATCTATAGATTTCTCCATAATGGTTGTGTTCTATACCTTATTGTAATTATTATTTTCGTTTGATACTACAGTGCCACTTCCCGCCAGAAGACCGAGAAGACAAAATGAAAAGTCCAATGAAATTTCATTAGACATAAACGAAGGGGTCTAACCGCGAGAGACGGATGATTAACTAATTACAATACGAGAATGTAGAATGCTTCGTGTGCAGTTAAATTGGATTGAAGATGTGCTTCACACTGCAATCTTACATATTGGAATTTATTTGTAGAAATAATCACACACCCTATTTTAACAAGGTTTCGTTTACTCAAAAGTAGTTTTACGAGCTAAATAATAAGCGTTTCAAGATACCGGCGATAAGTTGTTTTATTTAGTCGAGGTTATGTTTTGAAATAAATATTGTAGAAATGATTCGAATCCTATTTGTTAATTCACATTTTTGTCGCGTTTATCTCTCGTGCCCTAAGAGAAACAGTGTTGATAACCGCATGATTTCTTCAGTGTACGTTCTGGGCCAAGAGCTCACACTTTCGTTTGTGATGAATTTCGCAGCAGTTTTATAAAAATTTCTTCTCAGAATGCCTGGTGAGGTTTGTTACATTTAATATCATCTCATTCCTAAAACCATTTACTGTGTATTGAATCAAAGGAAAAGATACATTAACCGTATAACTTGTTCAATAACTTAAAAAAACCTATGCCCGCAAAAGATTTCCCATAAAAACCAGTAACCAATTTTAACTTCTTTTATTTAAAAAAATAAGCCGGTAAGAACCAAATTGTTTCTTGCCGTCTTGAAGAATAGAGATTTTACTTTTCTTTGAAGTATTTTTCGAGGGGAGGGGGTTAATCGTGGCCGATCTAACGAAAATATTACCTTAAACTTTTGTTTTCAGATGCTTCGTTTGAGGATGAGTCGGTATATGAAAATATGGTAATAAATTAACTTAATATTCCAAAATTGTAGAATATTGGTAATTTAATTAGTTTATGAGTATAAGAGTTATTTATCAACTGTGTATGATGTGCTAAGACTAACCGATAAATAAGTTGAAATTTATATTCATATGTAAATAAGCGCTTTGCCAAGAATAGATATTATTCGTCAAGCGAATGCACATAATTTTTACAATGCTGCGCTGTTAACAGTACGTTGGTCGCTCCTTGGTTGAATTGGACGTTTTTAAGTAATATCTAAGGGGTTAGTGGCACAGAAAATTCAATATTTCAGTAGTACGTATGTTTCCAATAACGTGAGAAAGTATATGCACCACCAGTTACTTTTTCTCCCCCTTCTATATGATTTATTGCGTCGAGATTAGGTGTTTCCTCGAACACGCTGTACTGTCTGAGACAAACAATTATCTAGACCATGTGATTGATCAGTCACACATCTGAGCTTGTCCGTCAATAGCTCTTGTCGACTTGGTTCCCTGGTTTCAAAAATCAGATGGGAAACACAAAACTGACATCTGAATTTGAGTCTCAAATCTATCACCCGCGAAGATTTATTTGTGGATACACCCAGCATTTGTAGAATCAACCGTTTTAAAAAGTTGTTTGGGAAAAATTATCTGTGGCAGTAGTATTACATGATGGCATGCAGAAGCCCTCACTTACGAACTCGTACAAATAATAGTGTACTTATAAATGCTGATCATAACTAGCAAAAACAGCAAGCACGTTTTTATTTTATTTAACGAAAGATATGGACATATTCTATCCTATGTAATTCATATTTGCGGGAGATTGCTTTTTACAAAAAGGGAATATTTATTTTTTTGAGCTAGTCGATTTTCACTACATCTGTCTGAAGTGGTGATTTCTGGAAAAAAAGCTAACATGTGACTCCGTTGCAACTGCAATTCATTCGCCAGAGCATATCTGCTGCAAAGCAATTCCGTTTTCAGGATGTCATGCAATGCTGCATCATGCTTGTAGTAACTGTAATTCATTTTGTGCGCGTGAAACACTTTGTTGGCCTTGTGCACGACGTACCCTACTTCTTTTCATTCGTTTTCATAACCACTTCTCTGTACCCATAGTAAGTTTCTTTTACGATTTTCGACGTACATGGAGGTCGTGTTGATATGCCCATTACACGTTTAACATATTTAAATTCGGTTGCCTGAAAACATGGGAATTCTTCTGCTTATGCACTACGCCTCCTTTAAAAATACCTTTGATCTCAAGTTTAGATTGACATTGTCAAATAGAGACTAAATGTGTAAGTGTAAGTGGAAATTGCGAAGTATGAGATGTAAGACGAAACGAGATAAAATAAAAGCATAAACGTATTTAAACAAGAAAAAAGGGGGGAAAAGACGGAATAGATTCTCGAACGGATTCTCGATTTTCATCTATCATAATTGTGAAGTTTTTGGACGCCCCCACCTCAGCTGATCCCTAGCCATACGAAGAACGACTTAGTTGCTTTAACTTATCTTCCCAACATACTTTTCTGTAAGCAATGTGGCTCATCAATTTGTTGGTGCTTGTACCGTGTTCATGGTATGCACCTAAGGAAAGGCATAAAAATATAATTGAAAATTAAAACCTTATTTACTATTTTACTATTACCCTTCTTTTCGTATTGTGTTAAAACTCCTTACTTTCACATTCTGATTTATTATTTATTAGTCCAGCACGAACGTTAGATGTTAAAAGTTGGTACTGCGACTCACAAACCTTTTCATTCCTCTTGCATTACCTTTTCTGTCCTAACGTTTATCCCTTATAGAATTTACGGATTACCTTTATCTCTTGGACATGAGAGAAGATCCTACAAACAGCTATCTTTCGCCATGCATCTTCCGAATGATGTATGCGAGGGAGCACGCATCTGCATAGCAGCGTGGTCGCGTGCAGGGCGCTGCCTTTTCCATCCTCACCTTCTATACTCATCCGCTCAACCCCGTTTCACCTCCTCCTCACCTTCCGCCACCTCTCCAAGCTCCCTCCCACCGTCCCTACCTCGCCCCGCCTTGTCCTCCTTAGTCCTGTGTATTCCTCACCCTTCTGTGCCGCTTTGCTTGCTTTCGCCAGTGTTACCCGTTCACCCATCTTTCAATCCGCGTTGCCACGCGACACTTCCCCCCCCCCTCTTCACCTCTATCCAAATCACGCCCTGACCCGCTCTGTTCCAATCAAAACCGTTCTATTTCTACTCCACTCCACCCTAGCCCGTCCGCATTCCCCCCTCTCCACATTGTTCTTCTCGACTCGCGTCCCCCTTCTCATCACGCTTCACCTACACATTTTCTCCCTCTTTGCACATCTCTGCTTCCATCCCCATTTTGCGCCTTCTCGTTAAGATGCCGCGCTCCCCCCGCAGCTCTCCTGCAAACTCCTTTCGCCTCACTCTACCTCGCTGTTCTCCTCCCACCGCTCTGTTCTGTCCTCCTCTTTCCCCTTCTCCAACTTGAACCGTCTTCCTCGCCCTGAGGCACCCACCCACTCCCTCGCCGACCTGCGCCGCGGCGCTCCGCCTTTGCCATGCAGATTTCGCGTGCGCGTGACCGCACGCGCGCCTCATGCGGGGGGCGCTGAAGGGGTGCCGCGCGTCGCCACACGTTCTCGTTGTCACGTGATCATCGATTTTGAGGGGGCGTGTGCGGCGCCAGCCACTTGCTCCGGCCACGCGCCGCTGGGGCAAGCCGCTGCTTGGTGGCCGAGGCGAGCTGCGGGAGCCTCCGAATTTGGACTGCAAGTCACAGCTGCACCGTGGTCGTGTTCTACAATTACCCAATTAGGGCGAAATATACACGTTAAAAGGAATTCCAACTGGGTGCCTGAGATGTTTGCCACTGAAGCATTTAATGTCGTTATTTTCATTATTATTCAAAATTTACCCTTCTATACTAAATCGACGTTCACTTAATCTTGCAACCGTAATGTGTAGTAAATGGTTAGATAACTAAAGAATTCGAATTTGTAGAAGTCTTTTTCTTCATAAATCTCCGCACGTGTGCCATTTCATCTTTTATTTTCCGTTTTATTCGCATGTATCAGGGAAACAATTGATAAAACGAATGTACTGCACCAAAAATCTGTATTCAAATTACTCGTAAATGCAAAATTCGAGTTTGTAGTCATAAAAAGAATATTGATATTATTTTGATTTAAATTTTAATACCCTTTGTCACAATATTTACGTCATCATCAACCTTATTTTATCTCCGAATCGATCACTTTTTAATTGGATTGATGGTCATGAGCTCATACCTTCGTTTCATTCAGCCATCCATCCGATCTGCCCTCCCTGTTTCACTTCCGCCCCCACCTCGCGTGCGGACGTGAGCTGCGTAGGGCTTGCCAGCGCCGTCAGCAGGCTGTGGACTCTGTTCCCTCCAGAGCAATCATTACTCGAAGACAAGCCCATAAGTGGACGGAGCGAGCGAAATTTGGTGCACATTTGCGAAAACGAAACGACAACGGTGGGAGCTGCATTCTAGCGACCTTTGTGAGAACTGCAACGAACAGCTCGTTTGGTAGTATTTCTAGGCCGTGATGGAGGATGCGGATGTTTCAGTTGAAAATACTTTCGAGGTGGCTGGTATTGGTATTTTACTTCTCAAATGAGTTACTATTTTCTAATTGTGTCGATTTACTCTTAGTAGGATCAGTGCATTCTTGTCGGATTTCTAGTCGCATGAAAATCAACATTGGGCTGGAAATATCTCTGTAGAGTTCATTTAGTGTAGTAAAAAATATGAACATTCCATGTAACTGGAATTTATGGTGAACGTTCGTATATGTGAAGTGATGAAGGAAGAGAAACGCCCTTGCTATAAAATATTTTCTAACATTTCACTCACATAACTGAAATTATGAACGGAATGAAAATTACGGTAATTCAATATCATTTCTCTCTGACGTCAAGGACTAAGGTAAGTACTTGGAAGCTCCGTTGCAGAAGGGCCAAAGGGTCCAAATTTCTTTTAGCCAAGTAAAACAGACGATTTAAAGCTAAAGTAAATAGGTATCCATTATATTATAAATTACTAGAGGCGTTCTCGCTCATGAAATGAGCAGTGTCAAATTTGGAACGTAATCGGGTAAAAAGAGAAATATGTATTTTATATTGAAAATACCTTGAAAACTAAGAAATCTCTTAAAAACGAAAGCATCACGTTTTCAGAAGAACTGAAAGATTCCGCTAAAAAAGAAAAATGTCTTTGGAATTAATTTACAATACGCATTTCTTTAAATCTCTTGATACATTAGATATTTACAATTAATGAATGGTTAAAAGTTCATAACTAAGAAATCATTACAATACTTCATATTCATAATAAATATGGTAGTAATTGAACATGAGATACAATTACTTTTTCACTCTTAGAAAGTGATTGTATCAATTGTTATCAATGTTATTTCACTCAATATTAATGTGAACTATTATATATCAAGATGTAATGCCATAAGAACCATTGCATAAACGATGTAACTCACACAATTAATGAAATAGAGATTCATACAACTGCACTCCCACACAAATAATTTGTTAGTGGCCTCGCACGTTTCTAAAATTAATTCGTCAACATCAGTATATCTATCATTCTATCTACAAATGGATAATAATAATAATAATAATAATAATAATAATAATAATAATAATAATAATAATAATAATAATAATAATAATAATAATAATAATAAATTGATTCCAGACACCACTGCCGCAGGCAGGTAATGCACACGGATGAAGTGGACTACAGAAATAAATACCTTTATCATGCATGAATACTTCACCACTCCCAAAATGGAGACTGACACTACCGACAAAAGTTTCATCAAAGATTCCTTTACCGTTTCCCTGATTCTGAAGTTAGTGAGCAAAGAATAGCGTACCAGCGTCGAGCAATTGTTCAGAAAAATCTTTTCTCTGCACCAATTTTAGAAGCAATCAGGGAAGAAGTGAGAAAAATGCTTAACTCCCCAGAACCTAGTAATCTGAAGGCAGTGAATCTATCAGCTGTACAAACTCAGGATGACAATGGGACAAGCATGTCAGAAAGTATTGATGATAAGAGTAGTGAAGACGTGCAAATTCGCAATGAATTTCCTGTCTCACGTGCGGAATTTGAAGGAACTGCCCCACTGAACCGCTATCTCATTCCCAGACAAAATTTTCGAAAAAATTAGCAAGAGCAATTAGCGTATTGAATGACAAAGTACTGCCACAAAATCTACAATAAAGACAATCATTCAAAGAAGTATACACAGCAATTTATTGTGCTGCGGTTGTGGCTTCAAGATGTAACGGTTCCAAGCTTTTCAGCCGCGTAGCAACTGCTCGCAACGATCGAAGTGAAAAAAGAATGCCACCTTGGGAAAGACGGTTGGTGAATCGTATAGAACGCAAAAGGCGAGATATTGGAAGACTAGTACAATTTAAAAAAGGAAATACCTCACAAAATCTGAGAATAAAGGTGAATACAAAAATACATACAAGCACGAGCCCTTGAATTCAACAGTAACAGAACATCTTGACACCCTTCGACAAAAGCTTTTATCGTTAACAAAACGCCTTCGACGCTACAAGAATTGCACTACGAGGAAGAAACAGAAACCAGAAAGCATTCTACAGGAATATAGCAAAGGTCAAAGGACTTGTAAGTGATATAAAAGAGTCAAAGCTTCCGTCAAAGGCACATAGAGAGGACTTTTGGAAGCCTATCTGGTCATCTGCTGTATCCCACAACCCAGACATGACGTGGATTGAAATGGAACATGACAGACACCGAGATATTCCTCTAATGGGTGAACCAATCATCACCGTGGAAATTGTCCAAGCAGCTTTGAACAAAGTACATAACTTAAAGACACCAGGCAGTAATGGCCTGCACAATTATTGGCTCAAAATATTTACCAGCACTCACCCTCATATAGCTAATATAATTCATTATTTTCTTCACAGTCCAGAAAATCTGCCTTACTTCCCCACTGAAAGTATAACGTTCTTGTTACCAAAGGAGGGTGACACTAATCACCCCTCGAAGTACAGGCCTATAACCTGCCTTCAAACTTTCTACAAACTCATAACATCTTGTGTTTCGCAAATGATGATGACACACATTGAGGAACAGAACATCTTAGAAAATGAACAGAAAGCATGTAGACCTGGATCTCAGGGATGCAAGGAGCAACTCATTATAGACTCGGTAATTACGGGGCAAGTGCTTGAAAAACAAAGAAATGTGTACGCATGCTACATAGAGTATGCTAAAGCATTCGGCACCGTGCCCCATTCTTGGCTCCTTCAATGTTAGATGTATACAAGGTCCACCCGTTTATCCAAAACTCCCTGAAAAACCACGATGAGTCGATGGAATACAAAACTGTATCTCTCTAATGGAAAACAATTCGTCCACAGATACTATACACATTTGCTGAGGGATTTTCAAGGGTAACTCTTTAAGCACTTTATTGTTCTGCTTAACCTTGAATCCCCTGTCTACTCTACTTAATTACTCTAATTATGGCATCGCTCTTAAAAAAGGGAACTCAACTCTTCTTCGTGTCTCACATCTTATTTACATGGATGACCTGGAGCTCTATGCAGACACTGAGAGTCATATGCGGCAACTAATGAACGTGATGGAGAAGTGCACTGACGACATCAAGATGAAATTCGGTTTGGATAAGTGCAGGAGAGTGAATATCATTCAGAGTCACATGCAAGTTTTAAATTTGGAAAATGACAATGAACCAAAGATTACCTTCATGGAACCCCATGAAACATACAAATACATGGGTTTCCAATTGTCACTTCGAATCAAAAACACTGTTACTAAGAACATAATAACAACTGAAGTGTGTAAACGATTGCATGGGCTCTTAGATCTCATAAATCTACACAGCTCTCAAATTGCGTCACTCAAGAGGTACTTCCTGGAACATTGTGGGAGAGTTCAACAAGCAGTGAGCGCAGTTGATAAGAACTATAGTCGTCTGAACTTGAAAAAGCTTGATCCGCCTGCTTAGCCAATCACTGAAAAGGAAGAGAAGATAACCCGGAAAGCGAAGGCACTGCATGGAAGATACCCCCATGAACTGAGTAAACCAGAAGTCGACATCTCTCCGTCGCACACATGGCTCCAGCAGGGGGATCTCTTTCCGGAGACACAAGCCTTCATGATAGCTATCCAGGACCAAGTAATGCCAACACTGAACTATAGAAAACACATTCTGAGAGATTCTACCATCCATTCCGACTCGTGTAGATGTGAGGCTGCAAGTGAAACTATCCAACAATTGAGAAATGGATGTTGCAGCCAAGCAGAGTTGGAATACAAAAAGAGGCATGATAAAGTGAAGCAGGTGCATCAATTATTGGCATTGAGAACGGGTTTACTCGCCACTTCCGTGCCGAATATGTGCCTCAAAACGTGCTTGAAAGTAGTGACCACACACTCTACTGGGATCGCTCCTGGACCTGCTCCTTAGCGCTCTCCTGTTACAACTAAGATGAACGATCAGCGCACTCTGACGCTTCAAGATAGTACCAGTGTATCCAACGCCTCGGCGTGAGATTTGAATAAGTATGATACTGTAAATGAAATGTATGGAAATGAATTGATTGAGATAACTGAAAATTCTCAGATGTCTGACGGCGTGCCATCTGCAGTAGATTTTGGCATTAATGATAATACTACTAACGCGAATGGTGTATCACCTTGTGGAGCGTGTGGTATCAATGTCTGCGCAAGCGTCTCTGAGGCGGGAAATTCAAACATGGAGCTGAAAGATAACGACATATATGATATTCGTAGTATTATAGAGGGGTTTTTTGAAGAATTCAAGGACCTGTCCGCATATGTTTATTAGACGGGGAACACGAAAGATGAAATTAGGAAAGAAGTCGAAGAAATTGAAGTTAAGAAGAATTCGAAGGAAATAGGCATTCAAAACAAAAAGGTAGATTTTGAAAAAGTATTATTAAGTGCGAAGAGTATTGATACTCTAGCTCAAATTCTCGACTGGAAAGGGCACTATTTCCAATCCACTCGAACTATGACAGGTAGCCTCACAAAAATTGAGATTCGGAGTTAGCCATTGTTGGAAATCTTGAGAAAGATGGAAAAAAAACAAAATGTTAAAAAGGTTACATGAAACGTATACTCAGAGTTCCAATATGTCGGGAAAAATTGAAGAAGAGAAGGTGGACTTTATACACACGGTCACAAACATCCGAATGAGCCGAGAGGATGAGAAGAATTCTCGATACTTCTATTTCATTCCATATACAGTAGACAAAATGACGTAAATAGCTTTGTATGATTATCTAAAGAAATGGAAGGAATTAATGCAATCACATGCACGAAAAAAGATTGTTATTCTCATTCCAGAAGGCCTCGACAGGAACTACACACAAAAGATCCTAGAATAGATGTTCCGACGGAACGGAATTGAACTCGTCTTCCTTATCGGGGAAGACTAGCATATCGACCGCTTCTCTAGTCGAGAATTGCGAAATGATACACAAACAGCGACAAAGGAAAAACGACAACCATGAAAAGGAAGACGCAAGTGAGAGAAGCACATATACCACTGTTCCACGTGTCACCTCAAAGAACAAGGAGGCTCTGCAAGGCAAAAAACCTTTGGACGCAATCATCATAAAGCCGTCATCGGGAAAGACTTTCGCAGACATCATGAAAGATATCCGCAGCAAAGTAAATCCAGCGAACAATAACCCAGATATACACGCCGTCAGACAAACGAAATCCGGTGCTGTACTCCTGGAATTCACCAAGGTGATGCAGGAGAATAATAAGCATGCTTTTAGTGAATCACTGAAATGTGCAGTCGGAGATTATGGGGACGTCCGTGACGTGACGCCAAAGACGTTTCTCATAATCAGAGACCTTCGACAACGGAGGAAGACAAAATTGTGGTAGCAAAGTACAAACTTTACAGTCCAAGTAAATCGGCCGAACACCAAGGGGCAGTGCCTTGCTCTACTTGAATTGAAGGCAGAAGATGCGAAAAAACTATTGGATTCGCGGAGAATAAAGTTCGGATGGACTATGTGCAAAATTCAACTCAAAGAGGCCAGGGTGATTCCGCTACCTCGATTACGGGCATGTGGGGCGATTCTGCAGAGGACCAGATAGAAGCAAGCTATGTTATAAATGTGGCAGCGAGGGACACAAAGCGCAATGCTCACAGCACAATGTTCACAGCCGGCTTGTTGTATGATATGCATAGGACACGACGCCCGGAAGGAAAACTGAGGACATTATATAAAATCTGGAAAGTGTCCAATCCATCGACAAGCGTTAATAAAGAACAAAGAAACCCAAATATGCATCCTTCAAGGAAATATGAATAGAAGCAGGACGGCCAACTATCTTCTCTAACTGTCTTTCTAACCCAAATCAGGGGCGAGATGAATGAAGACGTGCTAATCTTGAACAATATATTAACCAAAACGATCCGGATGGTTCAGCGATAAGTCAGGCACAGCAGCGACATGGTTAAGCGAACTGCGTACCCACAACACAAACAGGGCGCCGAAGATGGGTTTGTTTGGCTGAAGATATCCGGGGTACATATGTAAGCTGTTGCTTCACTCTAAACGCACATATCGAGAATTTTCAGAAGAAATTAGGCGACCTGGGAGACAAGATCGGAAGGATGAGTAGCAATTTTATCGTTGCTGGCGATTTCAATTCCAAAGCCACCGAGTGGAGCATGCCACAACCAGACTCGAGAGGTCGGCGGATAATGGAAACGGTCTCCAGGACTGGACTGTGTGTATTGTATTCATTCTACTAGTCGAACGACGAGAGAGCAGGCTTAAGAAAAAATTGCCTACAAGTAAGGCGGAAGGCTCAAAGGGCCGGAGAAAGCGAGACTCTCAGCTGACCACCGCATAGCAAAGAAATCTCTCCAGAGAGCAATCAAACTAAGCAAAATAAGTAAATGGCAGAGTAAAATTGTAATGAAGAAATTCGTATGCCTGCCGAACGTTGTTATATACACGACAACAATGGAGGATATTGAGCATGCACTATTTCCCACCCACCCGGAAAGATTTGACCTCAGAATTGAAGTACAACCCGGCGATGTCCCGTTATTCACCGAAAGCGAGCTTTCACTTGCTGTAGAATCCCTTAAAACAGAAACGCCCCACGACCCGAGAGCATACCAACCGAAGCGCTGAAGGCAGTGCACAAAGCATGCCATGGCCTGATGTTAGACATGTTTAACGACTGCCTAAAGAATGGCATTTTCAGCTCTCGATGGAAGACTGCGAGACTGACCCTTATTAGTAAGGGAAACGGAGAAAGAAACTCGCCGTCATTTACAGGCCACTGTGCATGTTAGACACGGCTGGAAATGTTTTTGAGAAGCTGCTCCAACCGCGAATACTGAGGGCAATAGAAGAATCAGCGGCAAACTCATCGGCGACACGCATTCCAAAAAGGACACTCCACCATCCACGCAATTGAATCGGTAGTCGACATAATAGAGATAGCTCAGTCCGAAAATCACCGCTGCCGAAAGCTCACGCTATTTATCCTATTAATGTCAAGAATGCATTCAACTCTGCCAGGTAAAGTGAAATGCTCAATGCACTCAAGAAGAAATTTAAGCTATCTGTGTATTTGATGCGCGTAATAAAAAGTCGATACAGCCCAAGGTCAACGTGTCAAATCACTGTCAGGAGATGCACAAGCATCGATCCTAGGACGGCACCTCTGGAATATCACGTACCACCCGAGAACGGAAGCCCAGAGCTTGTCACATACTCTGACGATGTGGGGGTGCTCATCACAGCGCCTCATCACATCATTGAGGAAGCACTACTTCACCTAAATGGAGCAATACGACGCATTAAAAGATTGATGAACGAACACTGTCCCTTGCTTAAGCAAAGTCCCAAATTGTTGTATTCACCAGGAAACGGATACTGACGTGGGTCGCACTTAAGGTCGGAGACTCAGACATATAAACATGTAGTGCCAAGTACCTAGGGCGCACGCTTGATTTACTGGCCTCATATACAGAGGGGAGCAGGAAAGGCTGCTGAAGCCACAACATCACTAAGTCGACTGATGACAAACACCAACGGTCCGAAATCTAGCAAGCGATGCCTCCTAAATTTTATGTTACGAGTCAATTATCCTCTATGGAGCGGCAATAAAGGCGAAGGCTCTGGAAAAGGAAGTATCGTACGAAATTGGCGGTAGTGCAACGATGTGGAGCATTCAGGGTCTCGTGCGCATGCCGCACAGTGTACCCAGCAGCGGTCCCAGTAATAGCGAGCACCGCTCCAATCGATCTTCTCCCCCAAGTGCGAAAACCATCTAGCTTAACCAAAACGACATAGGCAGATCGAAAGCAAAGACGGCAGCACGCCAATTACTGTTACAGAAATGACAACGAAAATGGGAAGAATTCAACTACGGAAAATGGACCAGGAGATTGAAACTGGACCTGGATTGGACACATGCATAAGCCGAGAGTCAACTACTACCTTACCCAGCTTTTTAGCGGTCATGGATGCTTTTCAAAATACCTGCACAAAATGCAGAAATGATGATTCTTCTGCAACGATGAAGATGACGTGTTCCATACATTCTTCATGTGCAAAAGATGGGAAGAAGAAAGAATTCGTTTGAAATACGAATTAAGCGCAGAACACATAACACCAAACATGTTGTCCCTCTTATGCTGGGCAACGCCCAATCATGGAATGCAGTATCAGCATTTGCGGAGTGCGTCCTGAGACGAAAAAATGACAGTGATAACAAAATAACTGATAGATGACAAGGTGAAGAAAAAACTGGAGAAGCCCAGAGGGCTAACTAAAATCGACACTACACTGAAGTAATGCTAAAGCGGTTCCGGGGCCGTACCACGTCGATTAGTAAAAGGGTTTGTGAGTTCAGTGTGTTCAGGAGTGTCACACTACTTCCGGAGAGCTGTGCCTCCCAAGTGTCCATAATGGAATCTCACCGTTCCCTTATTAAAAAAACACTGCTATTACTATTCCAATTACTACTATTGCTGCTACTGTTACTACTACTACTACTACTACTACTACTACTACTACTACTACTACTAGTACTACTACTACTGCTGCTGCTGCTGCTGCTTCTTCTTCTACTTCTTCTACTTCTACTACTACTACTACAACTACTACTACTTCTACTACTACTACTTCTACTACTATTACTACTACTACTATTACTACTATTACTACTACTACTATTACTACTACTACTATTACTACTACTAGTATTACTACTACTACTATTACTACTACTATTACTACTACTACTATTACTACTCCTACTGCTCCTACTGCTGCTACTGCTGCTACTGCTGTTGCTACTGCTACTATTACTACTGCTACTATTACTACTACTAATATTACTACTACTATTACTACTACTACTATTACTACTACTATTACTACCACTATTACTACTCCTACTGCTCCTACTGCTGCTACTGCTGCTGCTGCTGCTACTGCTGTTGCTACTGCTACTATTACTACTGCTACTATTACTACTACTATTACTACTACTACTATTACTACTACTACTATTACTACTACTACTTACTATTACTACTACTATATATATACTATTTCTAACTACATCTACTATACTACTAACCACTACTACTACATACACTACACTTACTCACTTACTACTTCCACTACCAATGACCACTACTACCACCTGTACCACTAACTAACCACTACCTACTACTACCACTACACTAACTACCACTACTACTACTACTACTACTACCCTACTACTACTACATACCACTACTACTACTACTACCACTACTACTACTTACTACTACTACAACTACTACTACTACTTACTACTCTACTGCTACTACTACTGCTACTAACTACTGCTATCCTACTGGCTATTGCGCTACTGCTGTTACTGCTATACTGTGCTACTGCTGCTACTGCTTACTGCTGCTACTGTTGCTACTGCTACTACTACTACTGCTACTACTACTACTTACTACTACAACTACTACTACTATCTACTACAACAACACAACTACTACCTACTACGTACAACAACTACTACTACTACACTACTACTACTACTACTACTACTACTACTACTACTAATAATAATAATAATAATAATAATATAATATAATATAATAATAATAAATTCAGCCTATAGCAATGTTTGCGTATTACCAATACATTAAAAAGTACCTTTGTTTCTTGTTTGGGCTTCAAATATATTTTAAGTTCACTGCAACCAGTTTTGGCGTTGCTGTGTCAGCTGCCCAAACAGCACCACAATGAATAAAAATATTAAAATAAATTGTAAAGTATATGTAACGTTCTTTAACATACAAAACCTGCGAACTACGTATTTTGAATTCACAGAATATCGAAAGCACGCATCGCATGCGTATGCAGTGCTGAGTGTAACGTATTAGCCAGCGTGGCCTCATGGCCTTTATGCGGGACCGCTTGGTTGCGGATTAGTCTCGCCACAGGAAGTAGGGTTTTTCCGTGAAGGGAAGAACGCGGAGACGCGGAGACACAAGGCTTTGGTGTCTTCCGGCTTTATAGAAGCTTTTCACTGTTATAACAAGCGAGGGGGTGGCGTGCGTAAGCGAGGTCACGTGGCCCTCGCCTAATAAACAGAGTGTACGGAGCCAAGTAGGCAGGTTCGGAGACAGTGGGAGAAACCTCGTGCGCGTGCACAAAACTTGGCGCCAAGACGGTGGCATATGCCAGCTCAGGCTCGCGAGGCTGGAAGTTCATAGCTTGACGTAAGCCTGCGGACTTTTTGTCCTTAGGTGGACTGCGGTCACGGGGGAGAGCGAATGCTGTGTGCGTGCCTCCGAGGTGAACGAGTGGTTGAGTGCCACGATTCACGAGCCGATTCTCAATCGGATAAGATCCCTCCTGCGATCGAGGCAAACCAGCCGTTGGTGGGCGTCCAGAACGGACTTTGTGTCCCAGCGTGACATCCGGTCACTGAAGCTAGGCTTTTGCCGCGCTTCAAAAATAGGAGTGGCGATGCCACAATCCAAAACCAATTTCAATTCGGTTTTGGATCGCTCCCGGCGATCAGGGATAGTAGGGTCTTCAGAGCTAGGGTTTTAAGTAGATTATTAAGTGTATATATTTGTTTTGTTTTCTTGTTTAATAAATATATAGTTATAACGAAAGCTCTTGTCGTGGTCGCTTGTGAGTATCTCATGACGTCACAGACGGATATAGACCATAATTTGGTGCAGCGGTAATCGAGATCCCACGGTGGGAGAAGGATAGTGCCCAACCATAGACATAATTGGTGGCAGCGGTAAACGTATCCCACGGGGGGAGGAGAATAGATCACACCAAATATAGACATAATTGGTGGCAGAGTAATCGAATCTCACGGGGGGAGCAGCGAAGTGCACACCAACAATAAACATATCATATCCGCCAGATGTGATATAGAAAATGACAGCTTCATGATTTTTCAGAGAATTTTGATATAACATTGGGTATCTTCCCTCTTTTTCTCTCTAATTATTAGAATTTACTAAAGAAAGATAACGACCAATCAAATTTCTGTACATGTCATAAGAATTTAGAAATTAAGAGTTTTGTAACCGTAAGGAGACAGAGAAAGCAGTCTTATTGCGCATGTGTATGTCAATTTCCGAGTGGTTTATAAATCCACGTTCATATCCACATTTTTACTGCTCAGCTACCGCAAAACTCCGCATCGCAGCGCTTGAGATCCCGCATTTGGGCAATCACACTCTGGCAGCACTGCGAATATTGGTAACGTCGTTCTACTCCTACCCCAGCTGCCACGTAGACAAATATTATTCCGACAATACTAAATGCCTTTAATAAATACTTTTCGATTTCACTGCCTTGCTAGAGTTGATTATTATTGTGACTTTTCACGCTGCTATTTTTATAACATACCTAGTACTTTGAATTCACAAAATGTCGAAACACACTGCCACGCCGTTTTCCTTGCCACGTATAGTGGTCGTTGCGATAAGAGGGGGCACGTTGCCATTGTTGCAAAGAATTTCCATCATGTTTGCGGCAGTTCCCGTTGTATTTTCACTATGCTGCTGTGTCCGTCATTTCAAGAATCGATTCTGAAGTGAATCGCATATGTTGCCGGCCTGCTCATTGTATTGCTAATATTTATTGTCATATTTGAAAATTTGAAACAATTATCTCCAAGCCGAGATAATGAAAAAAGAGATTCCAGAAAAATTATTTCCGAGTGCCAATTACTTCGAAATCGGTCCCTTCTACGTCGAAGCTGATTTTCCCTAAAAATTCATATGAAATATAATGCTGAAAAAAGTTAAGTTGCATTCCCACACAAATATATTGTCAGTGGCCACGCACTAAGCTGAAAATAATTCATCAATATCAGTATACAACTATATGTCATTCTATCTATAAATTACACATCATTACAAATCAGTTCTATAGTAAAACAGTGTTAGCTCTAACGTTACTGCAGCACTGCCATTTTTTGGATAAGTACAAATAGAGTTGAAAATATTAATACAATGAACAACCAATCAATCAAGAAAAAATATTGCAATAAGCACACATAATCAATATAGTAAATTAAGAAAAAATATTGCAAAAAGCACTCTTATGGATAAAGTAAGTTACTTTTTATTTTTATAAAAAGGAATGGAATGCAGTGGTTCTTTTAAATAAATTATCATGGTTTGGTAGTTGAAACAAACTCAGATGTAAAAATACGACTAAACAGGTTTATCATTGACTTTGGAATTGACACGGATCTCATATGACCTGAAAAATATTCAGCAACCCATGTTCTAAAATATGAAATACATGGGTAAGTATAATGTTTAACTGTTAATACAAACATAAAATCTTAATGGAATTCGTACTTACCTACTTTGAATTCACGAAGTTTCGATGCATGCTGCCACGTACAATAAGTTTTCGTTGCAATGCAATTGCTTCGTGATATAATTCATAATACTAAATTACCCTACTCTCTGGCCCAGCGCTGTCCGGCCGTGATTGTTCATACTGCTGCTTCAGCCGATTCTCAAGAGATTCAATGATCTCAAACGAATCGCACTTATTATATCGCCGTCTGCTCATTTTACTGCAAATATTTTATACTCAACATTCAATACGTTATCCCCAAGTCCAGGACAATGAAAGAAGAGCTTCTGGAAAATGCTTGCCTTGCAAAATTGGTCGCATAATTTATCCATAGTACTTCTGAATGGGAACTGCCTTTCCCTAATAATACATATGATGATCATATTTAACAATAAATCAAAATTTTGCATATCGAATATTTAGTTTTAAAATTTTTAGAATATCGTTATCAAATAATGTGATACTAGCAAAATATGGCATCACGGATGCTATAAACTGTTTTAAAAATAGTTTCGTGTGTTAAAAATTTCTTTCATACTTCCCAGATTCGTTCAAATATGTGTTTTCAGTATCTGGCATTGAACTAACCAATGAACCGCAGTTGCTGATAATGTTATATTCCCGTTCAAACTTTCCCAACGCCCAACGGCCTTGTGCGTTACCTCCATACGAGATGAACTGGTATTATTGCAATTTCAAAATTATAATCGCTGTAACAAATACTTACATGTTAATAGTTAAATTTTACTACAGCATTTTTACGCTTGTTGGTAATTTGTACAAAAATATAGATAGCACATTTGCACTAGCACAAATGCTAAATGCAAATACGCAGATCATTCCCAATTAGTTAACATTCTTTGCAACAATGTTTGATTCTTCCCCGGTTTTACTAAAAACGTCCATAGTTTCTCCCTAATTTTGAAGAGATTAAAACTTAACAAACTCAGTCAAATGTGTGTTCACTTCTACTTCTTCAATAGCTCTATTAATCGTTTGGAATGCGAATCTTGCGTTTCATGCGAATCTAACGTTAAAAGGAGACTGTTTTGTATGATTGTGTTAATAAGGTTTTAGCTAATTTAAATAAGAATACGTTGTGTGTCACATTCATTTTAAAAAAGGTATTTGCACACTTATGCAAGAATGTAAAAGTGCGAAGTCGAACATAATTTTCATTCATTCTCTAGCATTACTCACAGTTTTGTTTTCTCCATATTCATTTGAAATTCAAGTTCAATAAGTTCCAAAGCAATATTGTTCGTTGGTTTTTGCAAATTTATTTTTAATAATACGATAATAATTCGACTTTAAATTGAAATCAAACTTCAGCGCGATTTACTTGGTAATTCAATTGTCCACTTGAAGATGTCGACAAGTTTGCGAACGTCGCGAAAGAAAATTATGGCATATTAAGCAAAAAAAGCCTTTGGGTTTTGTATTTTTTCAACGCCTCCTATATAGATCGATTTAGGAGGCGTTAGTTTAATTTCTGACATTATTACTAAGCTCGCAAAACACGAAAAAACACGTTTTTGGAAATCATTTTAAATATTCAAACGGGATACAAAAACAAATGATCATTTCCCGATCAGGAGACCAAGACGCATCAAATGATACCTCATACCTCTCGAGTGAAGCACGGGAAGTGGTCTAGTCGCTATTGGCGGAATGGCGAAGACTCACTTCTTCACGTCTGCACGTCCGCATTGATGATTTTATTTAGGTTTTTAAGTGTCTGAAATAAAAGCACTTATCGCTGCAATAAACTCAAGAGACAATTAAAGCACGCTACAAGAAGTTTTATGCAGTATCAATACGATATAACAGGAAAAGTATACGAATTCCCAATCTAAAATTTCCACGCTAATTCTCAATGTTCTTGCATTCTACACTTAACCCGTCTTTTTGGGAGACAAGGTGGAGGACAATTTGAAGATCCGCGTCATTTCGTTGTAAACACGATCTGGCCCGAGTTATGCAATCTAATACCAGAACTTTCACGAACAAAGGTGGCTCAGATCATGAACTGAAGCCACTGCAGTGTCTCAGACTGAGTGTGTGTTTTTCGACAGTTGCAGAATTTCCCACCCTAGCTTGTCAGCTAGGTTGAATTCAGTCGCTGACTGGAGGAGAATTCTAGCGGCCGGCTTCTCTGATCGGCAGTTTTCCGTGGTTCCTCCGATCAGCACCATACGAATGGCGGAGCAATAAGAACCCTAACATAGGGCCACGGACCGTGCGCAATCTTGCCTTCCTCTTCCTTGTCCTATCCTCATCCCTTACTTACACACACATGCTTTACACTGTCACGCTTGTCGGGAGACCTGTTGGTGCTCTCCTGGTTGCAACATAAATAATATGTTGTTTATTGGTCGGTCTTTACATCAATTGCCCTCCAGTGAACAAACTCAAAACACAAATTAATATAACTCTAATATAATTGATATACGCACGTTTGACGTACATGCACTATACTAACACGTGCAGGGAGGGCGGTCCAAAGCTTATAGCATGTCCTGGCTAGGGCAGTTCCCCGCTGGTGGGAGATAGCTGGTTGAGAAAAAACCGCAAACCTACGTAGGACGGCGCCGGATGTGCCTGATAGTGCGGGAAGATCACACCACCTCCCGCGACAAAAACATGCACTACATATACGGGAACAATGACCTTCATAGTTGACGCGCCGGAATCTCTAATTAATCAATCAATACCAGAACGTAGCTTCACAACACCTTGTACACTCGTACATTAAAAAGTCAACACTTCTGTATATGATCATATTAAATTCATACAATATTTTTTTTTTCGAAAATACGAGAGGAAATTAAAATACTGGTGTTAAGTATTGGAAATATTTATAATTTGGTTCACACAAGCTATGATTTTATGTAAAGTAATTTGATTAATACTTCATAACATTAATATTTATGTTTTTCAAGAATACTTTACAAATACGAAAATTGTTACACCACTTTACATAAAAAATCTTAGCATACACATTTCTTTCTGAGTTCTTCAGTACTCGTTTTTTGTTACCTGAAAATGAACACAAAAAACCAAAATTGAAAGTACCGTATAATATTGATTAAAAATATTCATTGTTTTATTTGTATATTTTTCTTCACAATTTGTAATAAAAAATTAATATTCATCACATGTTATTGAAATTGCTTCTTAACAATTAGGCAATTAATTGCAAATTGTCAAAGCAACATGCAAATTTGACTTTTTGACTGAAGAAACTACATTGAATCTCATTTTACTAGTTTACATCTGACAGAGCTTGGAACACACAAACATTCGAGTGCAATAAATCAAGGTAATCTGCTTATTTTCATATTCTATTTTTTGTCACCAAATCATATTTACAAAGATTTTTCCGTTTACAGAATACTAAATTTCCTGGTAAATAACCAGCTCTTCTTTTTTCGAGACAGATTCAGACGCACAGAAACAAGATAAGAGAACTGATTATGATAATCGAACAAAAATATAATGGAATTCCGTCAGCTAGCAGAGAGCAAAGTGATTGCGTTAGATTAAAGAGGCGTATCAAAGAAATCTGACTATAGACGAAAAAAATTGTTGACAACATGAATGTACAGAGAGGCTTGAAGTGAAAATCCGCTGCGGGAGCATTTATTGAGGAACTTAAGCTCAATATTATATATATATATATATATATATATATATATATATATATATATATATATATATATAATAAAATATGAGTGAATTAATAATATGAATAATAAATATGAAGTAATACGGTTATATATTCGAGTACCTTCCTCTTGTTTTATTTTGAAGTCTTGAAGAGCCTTTGGGAGTCTTCAGTCTTTTCCCAACAAATTGTTTCAAGCACTGCGGATTTGCAGCTTCAGTCCTGACTCCAAGGATTCCCAGGCTTCCAAACCTCTTTTCGACTATGTTTACGCCAATTACTTCGAATACCGTACGAGTCTTTCCATTTGTTCGACCTTTTGAAGAGGCATTTGTTGACTTTTAGACTCATTTGAGAAGAATTTTCCTCCAGGTGCACATCTGCAATGTCTTTCAGCTTTGACACGTTTTTAGTTAACATTGTCTTTTCATAGACTCTTGAAATTATATTGTCTATTATTTCATTAGCAATGCAGGTAGACATATCTACTGAATCAACATGTGTCTCCTCTTCATTTTGTGGATGTGGAGTTTCATCCCCCTGTCCTAATCCTAGTTTCTCGGTCGGACTTTCTGTGCTTGTGCTCACTGACACAGTATTGTTATCAAGTTTATAGTTGTCTTCAATGGGGATGATTGGACATCTTTTCGCAGTACCTGCTGCCTTTTTTTCTGGAGTATCACCGCCATCCATTCCCAAGGTATTTATGACAGTATTTATGACAATTCCAGTATTTATGACAGTTTCATTTATTACTTCAATACCTTCATCGACATATATTTTGGAGGATTGAAGGGTCATTGGTAAATCACTTGTGACAATTTTTTTAATAATTACATCACTATTGCTCTTGCCGAATTCCAAAATAGTTTTATCCGAAATCGTGAATACTGACTTTGAGTCACTTTTTTCTGAAAATGTGTCAATTTCTTCACTGCATACTTTTTCGACGAACTCTAATGCACTACATGATAACAATGTTTCGTCTATTGACTCAGTTTCTGAATTGGACGCGTCGAAGTTTGCGTTCACTAAAAGTTGAGTCACTTTTGTATTAATTGTTTTCCTGTCGTCTTCACTAGTACATTCTTCTCTGAATAGTTTTACGAATGAAGTTGAAGCTTCAGTGAGCGCCTCACAAACTGATTCCATAGAACCTGTGGAAACTAAACTTGTAGTTATATTTTCTCCTTCAATTTTCTCCGTGCAAATGGATTCGTTAAATGCATTCAAAAATGTTGTTTGAATATTTTCTTCCAATTCATTTTTTGTAACATACCAAGAGTCCGCCTCATCATTTAATTTTATTAATTCCTCAGAGTCTGTGTAAGAAGTAACTAAATTATCTGCAAAACTGTTGATAGGAGTATCGGCGGGCGATTCCGTGTTAATTGGCTGGAATATTTCCTCTGGGTCTCTTCTTGGTCTTTTAGGTCTGGAATCGGCAATCAAAGCGATTGCTTGTTTAGAACATGAAGAGTCAATTGATTTATCAGATACTTCTACAACAATGTCATCGGTGATATCAAGTTCTTCTGTCATGTTTCTTTCTAAGCGTTCTCCCAAACTTTTACCTGCCTTGACTTTTGAGATTCTACCTGTACACACAATTATTGGATCAGTAATACCTGTTTTTGTTATTTTTGAAGTGTTAGTATGTAAGTCAGCTTTCAGATCTATTGTTCGAGTATCTTCTAAGTTTAGATTTTCTACTTCTGATGTTGTGTATGGATTGGAAGCAACATCAGTAAATATTTCTGCATTACTTATGTTGTCAAAAATTTCATATAGTGCATTCAAATTACTGGTTAGAGATAATCCTTCCATGTACTCATTAGTAGCTGTTTCATTTTCTTTTGCACCAGATTTACTGCTACTTCCTGCGATAGCTTTTATATCAATTGCCAGTGAATCTTCCTTCAAATTCAGTGATAAATTCTTTGTTCTTTTCCTATTGTTTGTTTTAATGAAACCCTTCATATCCCCAATAAAATTATTTTTTTCCACTTTAAATTCGCTATCCAACTTTCTTCCAAAGCAAGGTTCCATATCCATTGAAAGGTCGTTTGGGTCGACGAGTGTCTCAATATCATCCGTTTCAGCTTCTTCGTTGGGTGTGAGGATAACTGAGCAAGTAGATGCTTCGGAATGAGTCTCTAGGTCCACATCTGCGTGGATCTGCCGCTGTCGTAAATCCGTGTTGATTTCTTCAAATGGTATACCAATAAGCGTTTCTTCAGAAAGCGAAGAGGTAGCTGTTTTATATACTTTTTCAGCATACAATTTTCTACAACCTTCTGCAACATCTCTCATGTCAATTGGAATTGAATCTTTCTCCAAATTTCCTGGTAAATTCACTGAGCCATCCCCATTGTTCGGCTTAATGAAATCTTCTAAATTGGCGATCAAATTATTTTTTTCGACATTTGCTTCGCTATCAAACTTTCTTTCAAAGAAATGTGTCAAAGCCATTGAATGATTTCTTGCGTAAAAGAGTGTTTCAGTATCATCCTTTTCAACTGAACAAGTGGATGCTTTGGAATAAGTCACTGGGTCTGAATCTGCATGGATCTGCAGCTGTCCTAAATCTGCCTTGATTTCTTCAATTGTTACATCAATAAGCGTTTCTTCAAAAACTGAAGATGTAACTGTTTTACTTCCTCCATAAAATTTGCTGCAACCTTCTGCGATAGATTTCATGTCAATTGAGAGTGAATCTTCTTCCAAACCTTCTGCTGAATTCACTGAGCTAGCTACATTGTTTGTTCTGACGAAATCTCCTACATTCACGATACAATTAGAATTTTCCTCATTTACTTCACTTTCCAACTTGCTTTCAAAGCAGTGTTCCCTAGCCATTGAATGATTGTTTGCGTCGACAAATGTTTCAATATCTTCCCTTTCAACATCTTTGCTGGGTGTGTGGATAACTGAACAAGTGAACGCTTTGAAATAAGTCACGGGGTTTGCATCTGCATGGATCTGCCGCTGTTCTAAACATGCATTGATTTCTTCAAATTGTACACCAATAAGCGTTTCTTCAGAAACTGAAGAGTGAGTTGTTTTATTTACTTCTGGATAAAATTTGCTACAACCTTCTCCGACAGATTTCATGTCAACTGAGAATGAATCCTCCTCCAAATCTCCTGTTAATTTCACTGAGCTATCTCCATTATTTGTTCTAATGAAATCTTCTACATTCGCGATTAAATTAGTTTTTTCCACATTTACTTCACTATCCAACTTTCTTTCCAAGCAATGTTCCAAAGCCATTGAATGATTTTTTGCGTCAAACAATGTTTCAATATTTTCCCTTTGAACTCTTCTGCTGAATGTGTGGATAATTGACCGAGGGGATGCTTTGGAATATGCCATGGTATTTGCATGTGTCTGCCGCTGCCCTGTATCTGCACTGATGCCTTGAATTGGCACTCCAGTTGGTATTTCTTCATAAACTGAAGTGTTATCTGTTTTATTACCTCCTGTATACACTTTGCTGCAACCTTCAACAGCTTTCATGTCAATTGGGAGATAAATTTCCTCCAAATCTGTTGAATTTACTACTTTGCTAACTTCATTGTTCGTTCTAAAGAGTTCTTCTAAATCTCCGACAAAAATAGCTTTTTCCATTTTCACTTCGCTATCCAACTTTCTTCCCAAGCAGTGTTCCAAAGCCATTGAATGATTATTTGCGTCGAAGAGTGTCTCAATATCATCCATTTTTACTGCTTTGCCACATGTGTGAATAACTGACCAAGGTGTTGCTTTGGAATATTTTACTGAATCTGCATTGACTACTTGAACAACTATCCTGACAAATGCTTCGCTAATCGTGCCCATGTCATTTGTTTCAGGATTTTCACCATTCTCATTTTTCATGTTTCCGTGCTTACGTTCTTCGACAATGGACATATCAGATCTTATAAAATCTGTTACATCAGACTCTAAACTTCCGTTCGCAGTTTTATTAGTGGAAGTTGAGAGGTCAGTTGTTCCGGTATCGCTTATAAAATCTGACTCTACAGTTTCAATTGTGACATTACCAGATTCAGCAATGGACAGATCAGATTCTCCGATGTCACTGGATGCAGAGTAATCTTTAACTTGGTTGCCGATTATATTTGTTGCTTTCAAATCAAGCATCAGTGCATCTTCTGAGGTGACACCTGCGAAATATCTGCTTTGTTTTCTTCCTATCGTTTTTTCGATGGCTTTTGTGACAGCTTTTCCGATGACTTCCCCAACAGCTCCCCCTACAGCCGTCCCCATAGTGTGTCCAACGGCGCGTCCAACTGCTTTCCCGACAGCTATTCCCACTGCTCGTCCGATCGCCTTTCCGACGACTCTCCCGGCGGCTTTCCCCACCGCTTTCCCGACAGTTTTTCCAAACACTCTCCCGATAGCCCTTCCGATTGCTACTCCAATAACCGCCGCATCTCTCCTTCCACCTTTCCTCTCGGCAGCTTCAATGGCTGCTCTTTCAGTAATTTTCCTTGCGATTTTTTCTGCATTTTTTCGTACCTCTTTCCCGATTGTTTTTTTGACAGTTTTTCGAACCAATCTTCCGATAGCTCTTCCGACGGCCGTCGCCACCTCCTTACCGACAGCGTTGCTGACAGATCTAGCGACCGCTATTCCAACGGTCTTCCCCACAGCCGTTCCAACCGCTCTCCCAACGTAGCCTGCGATCTCCCTTCCGTAGCCGCTGCGCACAGCCCCCCGCACGGCCCTTCGCACGGCTCTCTCCACGCCCCTGCGGATGGAGCGGCGCACGTCCCCGCCCGCTGCCCGCCCCACCACCTTCTCGGCGGCGCGGCCGGCGGCCTTGGCGGCCACGCGGCTGGCGGGGAGGCTGATGGCGGGGCCCGTCACGCCCTCCAGCGCCAGGGCCACGGCCCGCCGCACTGTGCTCTGCACCGACATGCGCACCTACGGGGTGCCAGAAAAGCATCTATGTTTTTAAATCATCCATATTTTGCACCAGAAACATAGATATATGAACAGCAATGTTTTGTTGTTCCATGTTTCTTCAGGTCGATGTATTTTTCCGGAAACATTGATGTTTCTCTATGATTTGGTACGTGGTAATAACATTAAACTGCATTTTGAACTTTGTATGCATAGAATAATGTTTAGAAAATGAAGATAACAGAGTACTTGAATGCAGAATATATTTTAACATTAAATTTAGGTATTTTATAAATTAGATACTGAACGTTTTACTTGGATGATTATGAATGAAAGTGAATAAAGGCAATAATAGTAAAACAAGATGTCCTTTATTTTCTACATTCGATAAACATGATTATTAACATATGATTAATGCGTGACCAAACAATAAAATAATCTAATTCATTATTTAAATAATCTAATTAAAAATAGATGCAGGATGGGAAAATACCAATAGTTTTATCACATTTAACAGATCGATATTTTTTGTCGAAAACCTTTTAGTAATGTATCGATTTTTCAATCAAGTTTTTCATCAGTTTGCGCACCGCCTTGCCGGCATTCCTGCCGGCCACCGCCCACAGCGCGCGCACGGCCGCCCGCCCGGCCGCCCGCCCTGCAGCGCCACCTGCCGCCCGCCCGAAGGCGCGCCTGCTGCATGCCGCGGCCGCTCTCCTGGCGGCGGACCCGGCGGCGGACCCGGCGGCGCGCCCTATTTTTCCACCCGCGACCCCTGCGATGGTCCCCGTGACGTACTCCTGAGCGGCAACCAGCGACTAGCTTCAGCTGCTTTCCGCGAGGATGCGCCATCAGATTTTTTTCAGACGTTGACTGCCCCCTGGTGGAAAAGAGGTTTTATGTAAAAAGAAATCGTTATGTTGAACCTGCCTTCAGTTTAGGAGCATTTTCATTTAACAATCTCGTGAACATCACGAGACGTATGGAAGACAAATTTCAACTGAGTAAGAAATCTACTCATCTGCTATACACATTTCAGATTAACGAACACTTTTGCGAACATCATTCTAGGACAGTGCAGTAAATCATTTTGGAAAAGATTTAGGTTGTCATTAGACAGTTCCCTAGCTTTTAGGCTTTTATACATTAATATACAATTGTCACATGAAAATGTAATTGTGATATTTTCATCTCTGGAAAATTTCAATTACCATCTTTCATTTACGGATTCCGTTTTTACACGAATGCTAAGCAAAGGAAGTCCTTAATACATCAAACTTTCGATGAGAGAATTCAGTTCGTTGGTCATAAATTCAGATGTCTCAGATTAAATGTTACAAACTTCTAGAGGGATCCAAGACCTTTTGCTAACGCTGAAATATTTCATGTAATGAAGTTACACAGCTGACCAGGATGGCAGAGGTAGCTAAGAGCGTGTACAATCTCAGCGCTTCGATCGGAAAGGTCGCGGGTTCGAGTTTTCTCGTAGGCATAGTTGTTTTCCCCGTGTCTCTCATGTATGTGTTACCGCGGTTGTCGCGTTCTTTTGACCACAGATCAGAGGAGTCCGCCAATGAGTTGGTGTCTAGAGAATGGTCGAATATGGGAAATATGCGAAACGTGAAGTTTTCCACCAGATGATCATTGGCAAAAAGTGATCGTCATCTACTGCTCTACATATCCTAGAAATGTGTAACATTTATATTCAAATATGCTTTGTTAGTTAATGAATGTTGTCCTTACTGACCTTTACTTCTTGTCAGATTACTTTTCTCTCCCCAGTAAGCACTCCCAAGCATCATTTTCTACTTTGAAATGAAGTTTGATAAGGAATAATTAAAGATGTTGTCATTGCCAACAATATTTTTTAATTCAATAGCAGCTTTCGATGGCTTAGCCTCATCATACAATTGTCTGATATCAAGAAGAAAAAACACAACAAAACCATTAAAACGTGATTACACACAAGGATTATGAAAGGTTACAAATAATTTACAAATTTTTTTGGAAATATATTTGACAACGGGAGAAAGAAAAGTGGGGGGGGGGGTTAAGACATTAATAAGAAGAAAGCGGATATGAAAATAGAAATAGGACAAGTAAAAATTATTTTTATACAGATAACACATAGAAATATAAGTTGAGCCGTTCCTTAACGTCTAGTATGGAAGCAAAAGAACGAACTACGGCGGCGGTCGGGCGGAGCGCGAAGGGGATTTAAGTACTCGGCGTTGGGGTGGGAGAGGGCAATGCCTGGGTGCGGTGCGCTGTGCACCGTGGCGCCCCGCGGGTTGTGGTGGTGGGGGAGTGGTGGTCTAATAGTAATTTTTTAATCATAAAGGAGAAGGACTATTGTTTTATGTATTTCATTAAAATTAGGGTTATTATTTAAATGAAGTGTGGTTAAAGGTTTTTCTAAAAAGTTTCAGTCTGGTGTGGGTAGTGTAAGCCTCCCCCTGACAAAATCTCAATTTTCTTGGGAGAACTGCCAGCACGCATATACAACACATTGCTTTAATGTTCTAGAGCGGTTACAAGTACAGAACTCATTAAACAAACCACTACGCCGCAAAAATAGTCAAAAACAAAAAATGTACACTACCTTTCTCTATAACAAAACACCGGACAAGTACACTTGCTTACTGCTTGGTTTTGGGTGACCCCTTTAGAAAAAGTAGCACACAGTATTCAACAAAGCGGTAATAAAAAGTATCAGTTCAAATCACAAGAATTCCCTAAAAAAATGCGTCCCCCAAAAACACAGGATTTTCTAGAAAAAAGCAGCGTCTATTCTCTAATTGCCACGATCTGCGAAGCCAAATATATTGGTCAAATCAAGGCAGAACTTTCAATACCAGAATCAAGGAACACATAATGCTTGGAACACAACCACTGTAAATTCACTTTGCCATCATTAACTGCAGAACAGGGCATACATTCAATCACACACAGACATTCGTATACTGGAAAATAGAAAATCACTACCACACCAGGCTAACTGTAAGACAAAGCTACACAATTCTTTTAAAGCAATAACTCTATTAAGATGGAAAACATAAACAATAGTCCCTCCTTTACTCAAACATTACTATGTAGAACACACACTCCCACAACCACCACCGCCGGGGCGCACTGTGACAGCGGCAACCGCACCCAGGCCATTGCCGCTCCTCCCACCCGACGGCCGAGTCTTAAGCCCCTGCGGCTCGCCGAGCCCGCGTAGTTCGTTTTTGGTGGCTTCCATCTAGAGGTAAGGAACGGCTCAACTTATATTTCTATGTTTTTCTGTATAAAAATAATTTTTACTTGTCCTATTTCTATTTTCATTCGCTTTTCTTCAGTATTAATGTCTTAACCCCCCCCCCCACTTTTTCTTTCTCCCGTTGTCAAATATATTTTCCAAAGAATTTGTAAATTATTTGTAACCTTTATCATAATCTTGTTGTTAATTCACGTTTTAATGGTTTTTTTGTGTTTTTTCTTCTTGTATCAGACAACTGATGATGATGGCTAAGCCATCGAAAGCTGCTATTGAATTAAAAAATATTGTTGGCAATGACAACATCTTTAATTATTTTAAAAATGCCAAAGATATCTTACCACAACACCTATATTTGATAAGGAAGCTGATGTGCACAAATGGTAATCGTGTAATATTTATCCCACTTTGTTACTCACAAACGGATTCAGAAAATCCATTCTGTTCCTCGAACTATTTACACTCTAAGAATAATCATCATACTCATCATAGTCTGTTTGAAACATCTTAATATCACTACCGTCTGGAATGATTTAATGGACGTGGAAGTTATACTAACAAAATCAATTCTTCATTTATGTCCCAAAATCCTTTTTTTTTGCAGTAAGAAATATATACAAAAATAAAGTAACATTGGAGCAAATTTGATAAAAAAAATACTAAATCCACAATCACCATTAACCCAGAAACCCAAAATGTTTCACATCTCTTCAGTTGAGGTTTGTGATGAATTTTCATAATTTGCAAATTTTGATGCTTTTTCATGATACAGAGCGTAAATTGGTCAGAGTTTGCATAAATTCTATGTTACATTGGACATTCAGCACATGTGTAAAATAATTATCTAAACCTTAACGGTTTTCTTGAAATGAGAACCGTCTCAGCAATTCAAGAATAAAATTAACTCTCTAAGTCTATCACTTCACTTAGTAATAACCGGCAGAATTCACCTCGAGAGTGATTTTGTGCGCGTTCTTCAGCAGGCAACCACTACTCCAGCTCATGGCGCCCTCGGGACTGCATTCGACCACCGAACCTGCCTCCTGGGCTGACGTCTTTTAGGTTGGGGCGCGTTGTCTGGCGACGCGCAAGGAGTGTGCCCGCCAGCAACAATAGGTTCCATTTTTCTTGCATTGTTTTTATTAAGAAGATTGTAATTGCAAAATGTACTCTTTTTCTACTCACAAATATTTTACAAAAATCATACAATGTTATGTATCCTTGGATAATGTGAGTTTTTGTCCGTTCTTTCAAGTGTGCGTCGGAATGTTTAACTAACTTGTTAACAAATCGGGCGGTTGGTGATTCAGTGGGTTTAATGTAGGGCTTGATGAAAAAGGAGAGCAATAAAGAAAAACTAATAATACGTTAATATTGTTTGTTAATTTCAGCTTTCATGACAGATTTAGTTTTCAATACAATTGAGGAATATATTCATTCGCAATAAGTTCACAATAAGAACGTCTTGCCCAACAGTCTATTCGATTCTTCAAAATTCTGTGATATTCATTTGAATGGGCATACGTCCTCGGGCTATATATTTGTACGTACACACATCAAGCACTACATATGAATGTAGGAAAATTAAAAACGAGAACGAAAGTCTCGGTGCTGTAACAACGACTAAACTGAAACTTCATTCTAGCTTGCTAGTTTACTTAATTACGTCGAATGACAATTTAAAGCTCACTATGGAAATTGAATTCTTGGATTTTGATATTGAGGCATTAATAGCAGAACTCTTTAATAACGTGTTGGCAAATAAATAATGGGTTACGTTTGAATAATATATTGATAGTAGAATGAAAAAAAAACGAAGTTGGAGGTACCTGCTGCGCACACATATTCTCTGCAAAATGTGTCAAAACACAAAGATTCTACCTTCTTGATCGCGAAGTCGATCACCTTGTTCTACAATTAAAGTGGTGGGTTACGGGGAAATTAATAGTATACATTTTGATTAAAAACGAGTTTTCTGTAATATCACACAGCCAGTTATTCACGTTAATAAGAACCAAACGCTTTCCAAAATTACCGCTTTGTCCTCCTTCGCAAACAAATAATCGCGTTCTAAGAAACGTGGAGTCGTGGGTTGCCGACGTCCCCCCCCCCTCAATTGGACCCAATAAATCGGAAGGAAGACCGGAAGGAGAAGGAGTTTGTGCACCTTTGGCCTGGGCCGCGCCTTGCCAATTCGCGCGTTCGTGATCACGCCCTCGCGATGATCTATTTCCCCGGCGACCCGATCAGGGGCGCGCGCCCAAATTAAATGCCCTCCGCCATAAATTATATTGAAATTGGCTCTTTAGGAACCAGGATGTGTCAATATAGAAGCCAAGTAAAGGGGCTAAAAATTGCATCCTCGCAGCTTTTTCAGGAGCGTTCTGTGAAAATTGCTGGTTAAACGAAGGCGATGTAAAGTTCTTCGAAGAAGTAAATCTTATACATGATCTGTGACATAATTCTCCTGAAATCTGTACGCGTTCCGTTCTCGCGTGAACTTCTAAAATGTTACTGAATGTAATAAAATTGAGAGCATAAAGAACGCCATTACATTTTCATGAAATTACGCAAATTGCTGTTATCTGCTAATAAGAACGAACAGCAGAGAAACATAATTCTATCGGTCCCGTGAAGAACTACATTTTCGTTATTGAAAGAATAAACAATTTATGAACTCCACGAATAATGAATGTGAAGAACTGCTCTTCAGGGTATCATAAACCAAGCTAAGAAAAACAGTAAAGTTCACGTAACGATTTTACAAATTCAAATAAACCAATGCTGCTATATGGCACTATGGTAGGTCGATTGAATGTCGCATAATACAGTAACATAATACAGAAATAAAAGGTACTGATCCCTCAGTAACAGAAAAAAGTCTTACAGATTCTCATTATTCACTATGTTCATTTTAATTTATTCTCAAATCCTGTAATAATTCTTTTTGTTTCCCCATTTACGTTTACAATGAAATTGCGTAATTATGTAACGTTCACTTCACGGAACAACAGTGGATGGTGGTTTTGTATAGTAAAGAATGTGTTTTGCATAGTAAAGAATACGGTCATTGATTATGTGACCGTGTGTATATTCCGTCGTCCTTTCCCTGTATAGTGGGTTACTAAAGAAATATTGTATTTGGGTCTGCAACATCCAAACATTTTCAGTGCCCAAAAATCAAAATGGAAAAAGATTTTAACAATACTTTTGACAGTTTGAAGTAAAGATCAGAAAAGACATTTTTGTGTGATGACATGTAAATATTTCCGAACGTGTCCTATAAGAAATATAAAATATCACAGAAGCTATGTTACTATTCTAAACATGTAACAAAGTGTTTCTTCCGCTTTGTCTTAATAGTCTAGAAATATATTTGAAACCTGTTTAGTCAAAATTGTTCAGTCAAATTTCGCATGAGGATTACTAGTAAAAAAATCATCCGAATAGCGAAAAAAGTAGAACGAAACGATATAATGTCCAACGGAGAGGCGTCTGCAATCCGCGTTGCCCAAGCGACAAAGAGGAAGTACTTCACTTGAGTATTGAGTTCTTAATCATTACTAACTCTGTTCATCCTCTGCTTACACGCGCACTCTCACACATTCCCCCTTCACTATTTACACTATACACTTCACAGGTACCAAGACATTCTAGAAGCCGGCCTTAATATCCTTTCTACCACAACTCAGAATGACGGGCCTCTACACAACACAGGACGTGACTTCCGTCCTTGAATTACGCATTGTTTTTCTTCTGAAGATACATAGGTTCCTTCTATTTCGTTCTATTTATTCCTTTCTTGTTTTTCGTGACACTATTTAGAAAACCTGTATTGTTCATGAAAGAAAAAAATATCTCTTCTACTTATAAAAATGAGATCATATCCAAATAGCTAGACAGCTATTCAGTTTTTAAATTCTAAATGATAATTTGATAATTGTAGCACTAAAACACATTTTTGTGATATTCAATGGAAAATTTTGCCTTTAGAACAAGGAAACAAAACAATCAGAATTAAAAGCAATTCACCCCATTTCTCAACAAATTAGCTTTTATCTTTAATTTTCATTTCAATTCCTACTTTCTATGACCGTCCTTTGGCTCAATCAAATTGTACGTATTTAATCTTTATATTCTCCTCGCGTCTCGTTGTCCATTAAGTCCATCAGTATACGTACTCTAAAATAGATTAAATCTTTCTTGCTCAATCTGTCTTTTTACTTGAATATAAAATGGACCCTTCGTAGAAATTTGTGTCGTTGATCAATAATGAGTTCGTCCTGTACGGATTCTTGAATGATTCTTGAATATGCTTGTGGAGAAAACGACTGGAATACGCTATTACTGTTATGACAAGGCAGTCACATGTTTTTTATAGTACGAAAAGAGTTTTATTTTTAATTACAAATATTATCATCGATGAATATTTTACATCTGGCTTGCAAATAAATTTATTCAAATAGTAACAACATTGAAATTAGAAAATCAAACACAAGAGTTGCTAATCAAAAATATGCCCTTTTAAATCATTTACAAGAAAACATAAGATTGTTTTGTCCACCTTCGCTATGCATGACTTTAACATTTACTGAACAACATTTCACAAATTTCTGTAATATTTTTATATAATACTTACGATATAACTTTCTTGTCCTTCATGTAAAAATTATCTTTTTTTACTTTTATTGGACAGGTCAGCTTCGAATTGGACGTTGAAAAGATTCGGTCCGTCAGTTTGTCACACTAGCTTAAATATCGCATAAATTAATTAATTATCTGCCTGCCCTTGCGTAAACGAAAAACAGCCAGAAATATTGTTACTGCTTTTTGCAGCATACTAAACTCAATAACATTTCGACTAAAATTCTAAAAATGCAAAATTAACTCTGAACACTTCCGATGTCGTACCCTGTTCTGATTTTTTTCACTTCCTCTCCGAAACTGCATTTTTACTATTGTTCACCTATTGCACATCCTATTACTAAATACGTATATTTTTGCATCTGCTGTGAAGTAACATATGAGTTGTTGCACGTTAACTTTGAGTATTTAACTACGAGTGTCAGGGTGGAAAAATAATTTCCTCTTTGAAAAAAATTTTGTAGTTTATGTACAAGTATAATGCTGCGGAGCATTTAGAAACAATGCGAGAAAGTATGTGCTTTGGCAGCACAACTAGTTTACGTTTTCACTCCACAGCTGCCCTATGTAGGCGAGAGTTTATAGTTCATTTGATTCTCAGAGCGTTCAATGTTATGTCTTTAGCAATTCTTAGCTATTCAAGGCATGTTGTAATCCCTCTGCCTAATGCAAGCCTCTAACGTACCTCCAAACGAATTCAAAATGCATATTAACTTAAAATTAGTTATAATGTAATCATATACTTGACGCATATTTTCGAAGCATTATTCTCATTCGAAAACTGACCAAACGATGATAAACTAAATATTAAAAACATTCTTCACCATAAATTGAGGATTTGTATTGGGATAGTCCATGGTGTGCAAAATTTCAAGAAGAAAATACCCCTGAGGTACTGTTGACGTCATTACGTTATTACGCATTGACACATTAAATATAATTATTCCTCTGACATTTTTAAATTCCTATGAATTCACATCTTTTTTTCGTACTATCGATTTTTGCATATTATTGGTTGCTTCTCAAACCCCTCATCCTTCTGTGACGTCATGGATACTCACAGCGACCACAGACACAGAGCTTTCGTATAACAAATATATTTATTAACAAAAACAAAACAATATACATACACTTAATAATTTACTTACACCTAGCCTCTGATAGAACTACTAACCCTGATCGCGGAGCATCTAAACCCGATTGAAGATGGTTTTGATTGGTGGCTTCGCCACTCACCTACTTTTGAAGCGCGCACAAACTTAGCTTCCGTGGACGAAATGTCACGTCTGGGACACAAAGTCCGTTTGGCGCACCAACGGGTTTGGGCTGTTGATCTGCGGGGAGCGGATCTTATCGATTGACGAACTCGGGTGATCGTGCCACTCAACCACTCTTCACCTCAGGAGCACGCACAGCATCGCTCCCACGTGACGCGCACGTCACCCAAGGATGCATAAAGTCTCGCAGCTTCGTCAACTAATGACTCCCAGCCTTCGGCGAGCCTGGCTCGCATATGCATCCGTCTAGTGCGCAAGTTTTTGTGCAACGCACGAGTTCTCGACACCGCTCCAGAACCTGGCTACTGGACTCCGTACACAATCTGTTATATAGGCGAGGCCGCCACGTGACTCCTAAACGTCACGCCACCCCCTCCGCTTGTTATACACAGTGGAAAAGCTTCTATAAGCGCGAAGACACCCCAAAGCGTTGTGTCTCCCGTCTCCCGGCGTTTCTTCCTTCTAGGAAAAAACCCTACTTCCTGTGCGAGACTTAATCCGGCAAGCGTCCCAAATAGATGCCGAGGGCACGCTGGCTAATAGTTAACCTTCTATGCCTCACCCGTTTCTCTCATATTCATTGCGACCTTTCCTCGCATCCCATCTTACGTTCTCGTTTTTCTCTTTCCACTTTGGAACATCGCCACACATGCCATTTCCTCCGGCCTTTCGGTGCCGCGTCTCCTGGGCTGCAAAACCGACAGTCAGCAGAAATTTGCCAGCGTGACATTAAGCTGCACTGTCAGAAACTGCATTACTTTTAATGTAAAGTGCATTCATGGTCATTCTTTCAAAATACTTTTACTTAAAATTAATGCAAGGATTTGTTACTGGCTTTTTACTGTCCTTCAAGTGAAAATTTTGTTACTTGTAACAGGACATGGCTTTTTGTTGCTAGAATAAATAGACACTCTGTAATGTCCTTGGTGCATAATAATTATTAACGTGTATACCAAATAGTATTGAAATTAATTTTACCAAGAATTTGTTTTTGCACTATTTGTTTATTGAATGTAGAAGAATGAATAAATATTTTATTTTTATTATAAACAAGAAATTTATTTTCATCAAAGACAAAACTATCATCACTTGAAATGGAATATTCAGAACTTAATCATTTTGGTTGTATTTTGTACATCATTTTTGGGCGAACTACAGAATCAAATTTCTGCCACCTTTTTGAGCCTTTTGTGTCGTTCCGTGTATTTATTTTCATTCTTTCCTGAAAGTAATAATTTTATATGTTAACTAGCGGACCCGACAGACTTCGTCTGTCAAAAAGATTTGTAATGTGAATTTTCCCCCACATATTTTATATAGTCTGGGCAAAAAATTCTCCTGACAGAACCGTCACCCTGGTGATAGGGCGTTGTTGAATAAGAAATATAATTAATATAAAATATAATATATATATATATATATTATATATACTATATACATATAAGCTTTAAAAGTAAGTAATCGCTTTATATGCTTATAATCAATGTGAATCACAATTATTACAAAAAATCAGTTTTTATTTGGATCGTTCTGCAATGTAGGCTTTGTGATATACGATGTTTTTGTTGATTACCTGGCACATAGAAAAACAGATCTGATGATTTTCCAACACGGGAACAGGCAACATACAATTGACCATGTCAGAAACATGGGTTTTTCCAGATTAATATCACAAACACTTAATGTTGCCCTTGGGACTTGTTTATGGTCATAGCAAAAGCAAGCCGAACTGGAACTGTAGTCGTTTAAAGTTAAACGGCACATCAGTCGGAATCATTGGGATGCGCGGTATGAGAACGTCTTCTCCTTTATACTTTCCTTTCAGTATAGTTGCTTCTATCACGTTGTTTAGTAATTTTTTTATCCGCTAACAGTGTGCGTTGCAAAGACATGGTTGGTTGATATTTCGCAACATTATAACTACCTATCCAACCTTAATTGAAGATTGTGAGGTGGCCAATCCTGGCAAATCCAGCGAGTTATAAAAATTCTGGTGGATAGTTCACTACATCATCTTGGTTAGTAGCCAAATCAACTGATTAATATATCCTCGATTCGCCTGTAATTTGTTCTTGAATTTTTAAATTTATTCATTTACATCTATGTTTTTTTGCAGCCAATATAGCTCGTTAGCTCAACCAACATGGTTTCTGTAATTTTGAGAAACATCTGGAAACACCTTCTGATAAGTTCATCTTTGATCGAGTTAACTGACAAAAAACTTTGAGGAAGGTTAATGCAGCCAGTCCACAGGTCTATAGGAATTTGCCATTACTAATAGCAATGAGTTGTTTAGAGAATTCTTTCCAGCTTGGGTCATTTTGCACTCTCGACACACATATTCTTGCTTAAATGAATTACTTTGACCTGTTTTCACAAATTGAAGGACTTTAGACATGCATTGAGTTTCATCAGCTGGTGTTGATCGTGAATCACTGGCAATGTTTGACGAATATCTCCAGCTAATAAAACAATTGCACCACCAAATTGGTTATGATTGCTCGTAGATATTTTAAGGTTTCTGTCTAAATCCTCCAAAGATTTTTTATGTGCCATCGTGCATTCATCCCTAAACAATTAATTTACATTGCTGCAAGACCTTTGCATTGCAGAGTTTCTTCGAAATGTTGCAGGTCGAGTTTCATTGCTTTGCATATTTAATGGCAATTTTAATGCTGAATGGGCTGTTTCGACCACCTTCGAGCACCTTCAAGTTGCTGCGATTCTCGACGAAGCGAATGAAAGTGCAATTTCATTTTTATGAGCGAATCGTTTGCTAATATTAATGAAATCAAAGTTTTTCCTGTACACAGGTGCATCTAAGAAGTAAATTCCTCCAGTTTTCATCATTTGTTTCTTTCATAAGATATCAAATACATACTTCTGTTGTTCATTTCAACAGTGGAAGATTTGTTTGAATTAATTCTTTCAAAGTGTTGAGATCATACAGTTTTCTTCGATCAACTCTTGGTTAAAAGCATCATGCAATTGGATGATTGGGCGCGGCCAGGACTAATTGAATTAATAGTTTGTTTGACATCATCAAGCACATGTCCTCAATTGGAATCAATGCTTCGTTGTAAATTTCTTGACTAAGTGATGATTATGATCTTAATGATTAAGAAATGAAGATTAGTGACATATTTTAACTTGGGTGACAAAACATAAAAATAATTATGATTAACTGCTATAATAAATACCTTGAAAGTTGGCATAAAATTTTCCCGAACTACATTTGTTGACCCAAATGAAGTCATTTGAAAGCAATTGTTATATTGTTGGATATTGTGCAAAAAGTGTATGGAATCTGTTCCTATTCCTGAACACAATGAGTACAATGGCTCTGGGTGATGGTTTCAATGGTACCAATTTCACTTTACCATTTGCGCAACACAATCCATTAGTTTCGTTTTATATTTCAGTGCCTTACAATATGAGCCCCGAGTTCATAGAACCATTAACAACACATTGGTAGTTACTGTAGTCAATTGACACATCGTAAATGAAAGCAGCTCGATTCAAACTTGCGCGATTATTAGTTGAATGTAGCGCTCGCGCTTCACGCGTTTGTGATATCCGAATTCTTTCATGTTCATTTCGGTCGTCACGTTCTTGTGCAGCATGATTAGATCGGTAATTAGGTTGGTTTGTAGCATTTCGGGTTTTCTACCTAAATTGCTTCGTCTAATAGGAGGCATTTCTATATTATAATAGTTTCGGAACGCGACATTAAATCTTCCAACGATGTATTCTGTGCTCCAACGCACACATGCACACTGTTTTGATAGATTTGATTGAATTTGAACTTTGTATAATGGTAATAAAGTGAAAATTGACTCTGACGTTAGGAACATACCTACATTGTTAAACAACAATAAGTGTTTTATACAATAGCTATAAAGCTCAAATTGACTCTACGTTTTAGTTAGGAAACGTTTGTATAGGAAAACGAAAAGGGCTGTTTTTAGGGCTTTTCCGGCAATTATTCGAATTTTTCTCCACGTAAAAACCATTCTTGAACTTCAACGAACATTTAAAAAAAAAAATTGGCCAAATTGGTCCAGGCGTTGTTGAGTTATGCGCTTACCAACACATTTTGCGATTCATTTTTATATTATAGAAGATTTCAAATTGTTATTATATATCTAAATATTCAGCCTTTGATACGAAATACGTAAATTCGATCTTGTTCAAAATGAAGATATCGAATAGCATTTCCGGGGGATTATTCTTGAAACTGTTGCGCGATGCGAATCTCGCATAATCGCTAGATGCTGTCTCTGTCTGATATGCGTAGAAAGAAAGATGCGAATGGCGATAACTCGAGAATCGCAAGACCAATTTTCATGTTCTGCTCTTTATCTTTCTAATGAAGAAGGAAAGGACAGATTTGTGATGAAATAGAAAAAGATTTAATTTTTAAGTTGAAAAAATATATTTATATTGTAAAAAATTTGAAAATGTATTGAAATGGAAAAAAAAAAACAAAAAAAAACTGAGATAATTTTTAAAAACCGGACCGGAGATGAAGCTCAAAAACCGGAGTCTCCGGTCTAAAACCGGAGAGGTGGCAACCCGAGCAAATTGAACACTTGACTTTAGGAACATACCTACAACAATGAGTGCTTGTGCTACTAACAACAATGAGTGCTTTATACAACAGCTATAAAGCTCAAATTGACTCTGCGTTTTAGTTAGAAAACATTTGTATGGAAAAAGAAAAAGGCTGTTTTTAGTTTTTTTCGGCAATTATTCGAATTTTTCTCGACGTAAAAACATCCTTGAACTTCAACGAACATTTAAAAAAAAGAATTGCTCAAATTGGTCCAGGCGTTGTTGAGTTATGCGCTTACCAACAATTTTGCGATTCATTTTTATATTATATAGATAAATAATATTTAATTCAGCATTAAATGTTTACACAGTTAAACAAGTAACAATAAAAATAATTGACACTGGCAATAGATTTGCTTGTACATCTCGTCGTATAAACTACTAGATGGTAATATTATATTTATATAATGTTACCAATCTTTCTTCTTTGGTCATTCTAGAAATTACTAAATCAGGAAAACTTTTTGATTCGTAAGGATACAATCCGTTCTCTGTTAAACAATATCCATTTTGACTATGTTTTCTTCAATGAAACTTCACTATTACTTAAATTCGAGACTAATTGCCACTTTATTAAAAATTCTCAACGTTGAAATGTATTATTTTTTCTCAACTGTTCTATTATAGTAATAATTTGTTTAACGAAACATTCTTAAAATTTAGTGCATAATAGTAATAATAATAATATTAATAATAATAATAATAATAATAATAATAATAATAATAAGAAGAAGAAGAAGAAGAAGAAGAAGAAGAAGAAGAAGAAGAAGAAGAAGAAGAATGCCAAAATGAACATCAACACACTGACGATTCTACTGGAAACACACTGCTTGAACAACTCCGTCACCAATATCAGACAACAAAAGCAGAATACTGGAGATTTGCATATCAGACCAGATCGAGAATACCAATACAACACAGCTCCAAGAAAATGGCACAATTGATGAAACTGGCAAATGAAAATATACTTCCCACCGAAATGGAATAAAAACAAAATGTCGCGTACGACCAACTTGATTCAATCATTTACTGCATGGTAGTGTCAATTGTAAGGGTAAATGGTGAGAAAATTTTTGTTAGTCGAGAACAGCAAGTGCACCGACAACCACGCGAACCACCCTTGAAGATAAGGCTGGAGAAGAAAATAAAGCAGCTCAGGTCAGTTATAGCGGTGCTGGAAGCATATCTGAGAAGAAATAAAAGCAACAAGATGAAGAAACAAGCATCAAAAATCATGAGAATGCATCGCAAGCACTCAGCGTACAATTAGTATATCTTAAAATATATTGATACGTTGAAACAAAAATTTAGCCTTTACAGCCAAAGACTGAGACGCTGTAAAAAGAGTTTAAAGCGTAAAAACGATAATCAAACATTCAGTAGAAACCAAAAAGTGTTTTATAGGAGATTGAAAGGAGAAATCCAAAGCGTCCAGCTACCAGTGAAGTCAGCTGTTGAAGAATTCTGGGGGGGGGGGGGGATATGGTCAACAAAAAGCCACTTTCATGACAGGACATCGTGGATGAGTGACAAGATCATGACAGGCTGTCTACATATAATCATCTAACAACATTGCATACAAAATAACATCATCTCGAAGACCCAAAAATGCTGTTGCAAGGGCTCTTTGGGAAGAAGAGAACAGTTAGTAATAGATAGTGTTATCATGTCTCAGATATGTGGGAAAAAGCGTAACCTATATACATGTTTTATGCATTCATTCTGCAGAAAGTTGTGATCCTGAGCACGTATTCTTTAGTTATAAGATTTATGGGTCCCTAAATAAATATTTATGTTAAGAATTTTTTTACTGTTTAATGTATAAATTAATTTAAGTATTCATACTTGTAGACATGTTTACCTTTTAATTAGCTCATAAAATTAATTCGCTTGTAAAACTATTATGGAGATCATGCTCTGATAGAAATACCTGTGTGACACCTGAAACATGTACCAGAAAGCTGTGAAAATAAACAACAACAACAACAACAATAATAATAATAATAATAATAATAATAATAATAATAATAATAATACAACTTACCTTCGTATGAATGCGAGGGTTGTTCTAATTTTGATGAATAGGCTTATCTAAAAATGTAGTAGCTGGCAAATAATATTATCATATCTTCAATAACGTCTTTAGAAATTACTGGTACCATTTTTTTTTCAGGATCACAATCATATACTTTGAGCTTACTATGTAAAAGGGCCCATAGACGCTCAATATTATTGTGCAATACTTGGGTTTGTACAATATAGTTGATCGTGTGTAGACAAAATTGAAAGGTTGTGCAATATATAGTGCAAAATTCAAATTCTTGAAAATGTATTGTGCAAACGGGAAAAGTTTGTGCCGTCTGTCGGCAATATTGCGCAATATCCCGTTAGTCAGTATCCACACGTGTTCGAGTGAGGTTTTATTGAGGTTTATCGTGGCCTTTCGGCTCTGTGGGATGTGAAGTGCAATGGTTATACTAATCGTTAAAAAAAGGGGGAACATTACGAATTGCTGATAGATAAATATCGCAAAAGGCAGTTAGTTTACAAGTTAATGTGTACATACAGTAAATACCTATTTCGATTTTTTTCTAGCCAATCTATGCCTAAATTTTGAATGCCAAATAAATATTGATAAAGTTCACAAAAGTTCTTACCTTAATGTATTCCTACAGGCAGTTGATCAAAGCAGCGTACGTTTCCATAACTATGCCACCTATTGACTGAGGTGAAACAGCAGTTAAAAACATCATATCTTCAAACGTATTCCCTGTTGCGAGATATCGTAGGGTTACTGACAACTGTTGCCTTACAGGAAAAGCATTGCGCATGACAGTGTCCATTTTCTCGATTTGAGGAGTAACCATAGCAACGAGTTCATCAATTAATTCTCCATTCATCCGCAAAATGTTGTGAAAGTCATCTGGTTTAATTAGTCTCAGTTCTTTCAGAATTTTTCGTGGGTGTACTTCTCCCTCTCAATAAACCACTGTTTGGTCCATTTTATACTTTTCTTTAACGTTTCTTTAACGTTTCTTAACGAGTTCTTTAACGTTTTCGCACGGGCGGTCACAGCAATCATCACACAAAATTCAGTATCACTCAACATAGCTTCACTTTCATGAAATTTCTGGGTGGGACTGAATCTACAATATTGTAACGTTTCTCAGTGGTGAATTAAAACACACAGGTAATATTTTAACAAAGATGTTTATTTTGTTTCTTAATGATACACTGAAATACTTGATTTATTTGCAGACAGTCCTTGTGTTCTTCACTTGGTTATTTCCTTATACACGACTCTGTTCTCTTGATTATTTATTTAGACTTTTCACTTCTTCTACACAATCGCACAGTCCGATGCACTGTCGACGGTCCACTGCGCTGACCACAATTCACCGACAAGACCACAACACACGATCAGGGTCCACTGCATTGCTGTTCACCGCGATACACACTTCACAGCTCATCTTCCGACTGCTTTTCACATAATGCACCACTGTTCTCCGCAATGCACACTTATAGCTTAGCTTCCACTTCAGACTGACAGACTGCACACTCACACTGACGAACTGACTGACTGCTTACTCACTGACTACATACACTGACTGACTGCTTACTGCCAGAATTTATACCTGGCCATCCGGAACCCGCCTGGAGCCATCCGGAACTTGCGCCATACTTCTACGCGAATCTTGACTAACCTCCAGTTGGGGGGGGCAGCGGCAAATGACGCAATAAGCGTAGCAAATCCCGGCAGATGATGCAATATTCGTTACAATATATTGTCATGCGGCTGTACATCTGTGTTTGCGATTGCGGAATATAATCATAACCACCAATATCGCCTCCATACGAAATAATTATTTGCACAAACCAAAATATTGTACAATAATATTACCCGTGTAGGGCAAACGCCCAGAGTATTGAGCAACCCACAGTGCGCAATAATATTGACCTCTGTGGGACCTTCAGTTCTTTGACTTAATTTGTTTGATCCATTGTTATATTTATTCAGTCACTTGAAATCTGCAACACATCCATCAATATATGAAGATTAACATGTTTCACATTTCATAAAATAATATTAAATAAATAATACTTATTAATATTAAACAGACTGTATCCCAAATCCAATACGCGTGAATTGCTTCAGCTTCCCTCGATGTTAACCGCCAACCGCTATAGGAAGCTGCTGTGATGAGAACAGGATGTGAATAACATTCAACAGATTCACACGCTTTCATTTCAGAAAGTTATGACGTTTCTTTAATTTTGCACACGTTATAGAATTTGAACGAATCTGCTGTTACTTTAACAAGTAAAAACCCTCGACTACAAGAGCTTCAGAATTTGAAATGAGTCCCAAATGCCCGTGTTCTTGTGTTTCCGCACTACAACCACTTTCTACATCCATAAATAAGCAGACTGTCGCCACCCTTTGCGTTATTGCCTTGAAAGTACCATGTTCTGGGAAAGGGTTCGGATTTCCGTAAACCACTTTATGCTCCCAAAATAAAGCATTGGCATCACGCAGTGCGAATGACCACGTATCCATTTTTCGAGCTGCGAATATTGAACTATCAATTGATTCAACTGAGCAACTGATTTTCATTTAAGCATTAAATTTAATATACAAATACATTAATATCCTTTTATTGTACTAAGTAAATTGAAATTAATGTAAGTCGTACATTAATGTCAGTTTCTGCCAGTGGCCTCTGAGCGGACAGCCGTCGCTTCGCTTCGACGTTGGCGCGAACTCAACGCTTTGGCAAAGGAAGATGAAGTGAAGTGTAGCATGTGCAGAATGAAATGGTTCAAGGAATGTCTTGTAAATAAAGAATGAATGTCGGTTGAATGGAAAAATAGGTTCCTTGAGAAATTACACAAAAAATATTTCTGTCATGAAATGCGTTCAGTAGAATATGTTATTTCATTATAGCTAGTTTTAAGTTAATTTTAATATTGAATTCATTTAGAGTTAAGTTTGAGACATGAGTATATACAATATCCCTTGAGTTGCTAAAGATAAGAGAGAGCACAAAACATTGAACGCTCTGAGAATCAAATAAACTATAAACTCGCCTACATAGGGTGACTGTGGAGAAAAAACCTATACCTGCTGTTGGTGCTGCTAAAGCACATACTTTCTCGCATTGTATCTAAATGATACGCAGCATTATACAAGTACAATAACCAGCAAAAGTGTTTTCATAAAGGAAATTGTTTTTCCATTCTGACACACGTAGTTAAATACTCAGAGTTAACGTGCAACAACTCTTGCCACTACGCTACAGTAGCGAAGCTTGGGTCGAACGCACTCAAAGCCGTACAACGATGCATGCATTCATTAAAATAAACAATCAAAATATTATATTAGAAAATCGCAAATCCTCCAGTCCGATCAGATCAATCAGGGAATATCACTTTAGAAGAAAAGCAACTGAACGGTGTGGGTGCTAGGGTTGATCGCAGACGCACAGACAGACGGATTGACATACGGATTGAAACTGACAGATAGACAGACTGACGGACGGACGGACTGACGGACGGACGGACTGAAGAACGAACTGACGGACGGACGTACAGGCTGACGGTCAGACGGGCTGACGGATGGACTGATGGTCTGACGGTCTGATGGTCAGACGAACTGACAGACGGACTGACGGACTGACGGACTCATGGAAGGACGGAGCGTTTCTGAAATGGCAAAATTTTCAGTAGTTTTGAGAGAAAACAGTTGAGTTATCGAGAGGCTATATCTGGCATTATTTAAAGCACATGTACTCATAAATATAATAATGTAAATAAATTGTAATGTAAATAATAACAATGCTAATGTAAATATTAACAACGTGAGAAACAAGTCTAAAAAACACACTTATAAAATTTCTGAAAAAACAACACAAAATTCCTAGATGGGGGAATTTGTATTTCAGTTTGGATTTGCCCTGTGTGCCAAACCCAGTCGAACGCATTAGTAAAGTCTAAAAACAGAGTTGCCGTATACTTTTTCTCGTGAAAACCCTTCGTAATCAAATCCGTAACTCTTAAAATTTGGTGTACATTCGAGTGATTTGCTCTAAAACAGAACTGGGCACCAGGTATGGCGGTCGTAGCGTATAAGAAATGATTTAGCCGTGCTAAAATCAGTCTATCAAACACTTTAGTGAATGAAGGTAATAGGCTGATTGGCCTGTAATTATCTAGTAGGTGTGGACATTTATTTGGTTTTATTTATTGGAATGATTATTGCGTTTTTGCAATTGCTGGGGTATTAACCTAGTCTAAAGCTGCATTTAATTTATCTGTTATTGCTGCAATTGTGAACTTTGGTAATTTTTTTAAATATTTGTGTAGTTATTAGGTCGTGCTCAGCAGCTTTTCTGTTTTTGAGTGAGTTTATTGTGCGTTTAAGTTCTGCGGGGATATGCATTTTGTTCATATATATGTTGCTTCATACTGTTTTAAATTTCCTCACTAAACACATGGTATACTATTGAATTGGCTTTAAATGTATTTGAAAAGTGACCACCAAACGCCTCCACTTTTTTGTCACGTATGCAGAGAATATTATTGCCAGATTTTAATGGTGGTATTCTAGATTGTTCTCTGGTAACCATTTTGATAGTAGTCGTAGTTAGATGAAAATGCGTTTCCGTACTGCACGCTATTTGTATTTCGTGGAAGAACATGAAGTTCCTAAATATATTCTCTTGTTTGCTTAAACCATTTGCGTTCCAGTTTAGTCATTTTAAATTCGTGAATTGGCTACGTTTCATTTTCGTAACGCGACGTGAATCATATTTTGAATTTGTGGTAATAGGAAATTCATAATTTGAATAATCACAGCACTTGTGATTGATTCAATTAATCTACTCATATCCATGCCTTGATTCATGAACGGCTCCGTATTTTTATGTTCTCTTGGAAATTATTTAAAGGTCTTGTCCAAGGGCCTGGTCCTTCGAGTAGGGCGGGAATTGAACATTGTTAAAGACTGGAGTTTGGCTGCATCTGGCTTGCCTGCTTTTATAATGTATCCCTTGATATACACCTTGCGAACTATTCAATACCTTGGCCTGTCTTGCGTTGTATCTCGATCCAGTTGCAGATTTATTATGTTTCGTTATTAATTCTGTCTTATAAAAAGGACAACCACGATAATTCGTGTGATTTGGCTTGTAATTAAATATAGGGGGTTTTACCTCCGATTTAGGGAGTGTACATTTAGAATAGAGGTGGTAATTGAGGCATTTAATGCATCTAGGGTTGTTAAAACAGCTTGCGTATGCCCAAAGCGTTGGCACTTTTTATATTAGATGGGGAGTTTCGTTTTTGTTTGTACAAAAACTCTAACTATACAGTATTCTAATTTATTTAGTTTTAGAATGGCTCTGCCAGCCACATTGTTCTCTATATCTACAGCAACTATCAGTAGGGGTTTTCTGTTTTTACCATAAAGTCTTACTACTTTTAATACAGGGAATTTATCATTAAGTTATTTTTTTAATATTATTGACATCTAGACACTCCGGAACATCTTTTATTATAACCTCAAATGCCCTTAAAGGAGTTTAAAGGAGGTGTTTAAAGGAGTAGAATTTTTTTCGCAAAATTTTTGCTCGTTATTTTCGCAAAATTTTCTAAATTTCCTGAAGTCTTCAATGTTACTATATTGCACATTAAATTTACTGTTACTCTATTAGACTTCGAAATTTTCAATTTCATTTTTCACAATGTCCTCTTTAAGCAGTTTATATTTATATTAGCAATTCATCTTCTCTTTTATTATAATTTTGAATAATAATTGGGGGTATTTTGACTGCTTTGAATTCACTATCTGTTGCATTCATTGCCATTTTTCAGCCCCGTACCGGGACAACCGTTTTCACACATTACACTGACTGTTTATGGCTTGTTACATACACTTTTAAAAAAGAAATAAAGAAATAAAGCAGAGCCCGGCGGAGCCCGGCGGAGCCCGGCGGAGCCCGGCGGAGCCCGGCGGAGCCCGGCGGAGCCCGGCGGAGAGGGAGAATGGAAAATGTCCATGAACTGCCGGGTCTTATTGGCTGAAATCTATGTAAGGCGCTATAACCTTTGACCAATAGTGACTTCAAGAAACAAGATGGAAAACACACTTATCAACCAAGAAAACTGTGAAGAACTGGCGAAATACTTTTCCGAGCTCCTTAATGGCCCAAACAGCCCGAACGATTTGCGCACACATCTCCAAGAAATACGAAATTCGACGCCGATCCACCGAGATAAGAAGAAATCCGACTCCACATCACAAAACTAAAGAACGAAACACATCAGAAGAAGATGAAATCACCGCTGAACTACTGAAAAATTTGAACCACAATCATTACAGGAAATTACTTAGTTCATTCAGGAAATCTAGCGAAGTGAAAAACTCCCAGAAGACTGGAAATGCGCACTGATCCACCCACACAAAAATAGACAAATCTGATGCGAATAACTACAGAGGAATCTTCCTCCTTTCCGTTCCTTACAAACTCCTCTCCGCTTGCCTCTTACAACGCGCACAAGAACAATTTGAACCCCTAATTGGTGAATATCAAGTTAATTTGAGACCACACAGATCAGCCACCGATCGAATATTCAACCTGAAATCTACACTGAAAATTCGAGTTACACAAAATCTCCCAACCATCTGCACATTTGTAGACTACAGAAAAGCTTACGACTCCATCGACCGACAATCCCTGTTTAATATTCTCGAAGAAAACAATCTGGATAAGAAAACATATCGGCTCATGCAACAAACCCTAACAAACGCAACTTCCAAAGTCAAATTCAACGGAGAAATCTCACAACCTTTCTCCATCAACGCTGGTGTCCGAAAGGGCGATGGCCTTTCCCCATTACTCTTCAACATCGTTTAAGACCAAGTCATCAAAGCATGGGGACAAGAATTGAAAAATCGAAACATATGGAGACCCATAAAGCTAGGAAAACATCAGGATAACATCAACGTCATGTGCCTAGCCTTCGCTGATGATCTCGCGATTCTTTTCGGAGATGACAAAACAGCAATCCATCAGATTGATGTCCTCAAAGAATGTGCCGAGAAAGTTGGACTACAAATTTCCTTTTCGAAATCCGAATGGCCACAAAACACATCAAAACAGAAAATTTAATTACAAAATGTGGCGCTAGGTTGTTCACTTCAAATACTTCGGGCAAATTATTGAAACTACCCTGAATCCTTTCCAAATTTTTATACTGCATACTTTTGTGCGGATCCTAACAAATTGTTCCATATTCCATTATCGGACGAACAAGCGATAAATAGGCTATTTTCTTCGCGGTTGCTATGCTATTTATTAAGATGCGCATTACAAAGTGAAGAGATCTCCAGGTTTTCCCTAGAACAAAATCTACGTGTCTTTTCCAGCTTGTTTTACCATCGAAATGGATTCCTATGTACTTGCATGAGAAAAATTACGGAATAATGTCATTATTTAAATGGTAATTTGTTTCTCTGTAATTAAGCCCCCTGCCGAAGGTGATGGATTTCCTTTTAGAGCTCTTTATGGACATTCCATTATTTTTCGTCCAGTAATACAACTCATCAAGATCCTGTTGCATCATTTCTTCATCTTTTGAATTCATGCTATGTATAACAACTATAATATATTATGCAATGGTCTGTAAATGTCCAAATTGAGATTAAGTGCGCTAGCAGATCATCGACGGACGCTAGAAACAGAAGAGGTCCAATGACACTTCCCAGCGGTATTCCTGTCGTAACGCTTGCCTCGGAAGATAAGTCTTGCCTAATTCGGACTTTCTGTTTTCTGTCTCGCAGAAACTCGCTAATTCACGCCACCACCCTGGAATCGATGCCTGAATTCATTAATACCAGCCGATCCCGGGGAACAACATCGAACGTTTTGGAAAAATCTATAATTATTGCGTCTACTCTCCCGACAGCGTCAATTTCATCTGTTAGATCCTGAAATAATGTGACTACCGGACTATCGCATGAGTAACTACTCTTGAACCCGTGTTGGCCATCTTAAAGTAATCTTTTGATTTCCCATTCTTGCTGAATGTAACTCGCAACTAGATGCTCCATAAGCATGCAGACTACAGACGTAAGTCTTACCGGCCTATTATTACTTAATATAGTTTTGTAGCCACATTTAAAAATTGGTACAACAAAGCTAATTTCCAATCTTCAGGTACTTTATAATTGTTTATGGATACGTGAAATATTGTAATTAGGTACGGTAATATTGCCTCTCCTGCTAGTTTAATTATATTCGTAGAAATGTCGTCTGGACCCCTTGACTTACCATTTTTCATAGACTTTACTTTATTCCGTAGAACATTTACGTCAATACTAAACTGATTTGTAACCGAAGAACTTTGAATTAGCGGATGGTTCGCATTGGTTTTCAAAACCGCGCTGAAATACTTGTTAAACGCATTTGCTTTTACCCGATCGTAATAAGTGGGTTTTTATTTCCACAAACAACTGTGATATCCTCTCTATTTCCCTTCCGGCATGGCAGTATGTACAGTTGTACACGTATGTAAAATATCGAATATATTTTTGAATGGGGTGGTAGGCTCTTCAGGGAGAAGACGCCTATTTTGACCCGGTATCGTTCTTGATGAAGCAGTGGCTGTAGGATTCCCCTTACCCGCCTCCTTACACCTGCTGCACCCAGCTCTTCGCATCGGCTGGACGCCCAGGAAAAAAAGAGTGCTTGGAAGGATTCCGTAGTACACGCGTAATAATATGCTTGCGTTATATGGGAAAATAAAAGAAAACGAAGTCTATATTCTCTATAACTATATTATTTCAAAATATTTTTGACTCTTTTGTGCGCATTTGATTTATTCTACCGGTTGTGAAACCATGCTATATGTCCATGGTCCGTGAATGCCTCTGTACGTCAACTACTCGTCCTTTCACCACCACTAGCTAAGGTCTGGGGCAAAAAGGCCGCGGGAGAAGTTGGCACGGAATTCCCGAATCTCATATGGCACCGAGAGACTGTGGTTGCGAAAGCTCACATCAATTTCATTACACCATACAAGAATGCGCATTGTCTTGCTCGTTACCCTTCTCCGCTTTATACTTCTCACTCCACCCACATTTCTCTAGAAGTCACGATTTGTGTTACTATGAAAACGGGCCTTTCCATCGCCGCGGTCACCCTACCGCACTCATCACAGCCCACACCGCTTTTTCCCGTCTACTGCCACTTCCACCGACTTCTCTACCGCCCACCCCGCGGCGTCCTCCTACTCCGCCGCCGCCTCCACCGTCACTTCCTACTCCACCACCACCATCGCCATCGCCGTCTCCGTCTCCGTATTCCTTCACCGTCGCTTTCGCCACCGCCATCTCCGCATCCACTGCCGCTTCCACCGTCGCCTTTACCGCCGCTTCTACCACCGTCCCTTCTGGGAACCACCGTCGCCTTCTGGGAAGAGCGAGCGTTGCCTCGTGAGTCGACGCTGCGAAAAACAAAGCACCGACGTGTAGCTCCACCTCGCCCCGCCCCGCCCCTCACTCTGCCCTCCTTATCCCTCCACACCCGCACTCTAGAACAACCACCGCCAAAGCCCGGGCCACCGTTACCTCCACCTCTACTACTCTAACCCATCTCTGGCCACCATCTCCATTCCACATCCACCGTCCCACTTCCTGTCGCCATCGCCGTCGTCATGCCGCCTCCTTCCTTTTTTCTTTGTCCCTTCCACAGTAACCCTGTGAAGAAAGGTAATTAATTATCTATAAATATTTTTGCATTATGCTGCTGCCTTGCGGCTTAAGCAGCTAGAGGCGGGGCTTGCTCTTACAACTAATTTACAATCTAGACCTAAAGTTATCTTACTTGCACTTTAACATTACTAACTTACACTAAAATCATTTTGTAATACTATTTTATACATTCTACGTAAATTGTTTTTGAATATGTGAGTAAATTATTATTATTTTTTCTACATTCACACATCATTCATACTAGTTCCATTATATACTGAAACGAAGAACGTTTCTGTATTGTAATAATCAAAGTTGATCAATAATTATAATTAAAATAAGTTCTGAATTGATCAGATCAGTAACGCCGACGCCGACGCCGCTGCCACCAACGGTCAAATCGGGGGGTAGACGGCGAGGCGAGCGACGGTTGGGAGAGTGTGCGCAAAGAGGCCGTGAGTGAAACACGGACGGGGTAGTGCTGCATCAAACAAATTTATGGTGGTGTTAAGAACATTTTGGATTGAATATGGCTGTTAAGTGAGAGACTAGATTTGATGAAAGTTAATAATCAGATGATTAGTGAAAGTGGAAGGGCGCACCAGAACCGAAATCAAAAACATTAAAACAGGAATTCGTGCGGTCGACGGACACGTGTTATATTTCTGCCCGGGTGTAATGCAGCAGCGGGCCGTACTGTGCAGACATTCCCGCGAGATTGAGAGGGATTGCTGAGACTGAAACTGCCGACGGGCGTCAATCGCGCGTCGTTCGGGTTGGTGCCTGTGAGACATTGTTGTACCGGCTGGGGGGGGAGTGGACTCCGGCGAATGCCTCGGCCGTTGCGTTGGGGGCCAGCGGAGTTGATCGCCGAGGGAGAGCGATTTCCCGACGGACTTCGGGGCGGACCGAAGGTTGCCGAAGACGCCGAAAATGCAGCAAAAACTAATATAAACCTGTTGCAAACTATACAAAATAAAGCGCTAAGAACTATAATTAAAGCGCCATGGTTTATTTCGAACAAGCAAATCCACCACGAACTGCAAATTCCGACAATAAAAGAACACATTACCAAATTGTCCGAAGACTTTTTCACATCACTCCCCTCATCTCCCAGCACCTCCATTTTCAACCTTGGACGCACAGCAGAAGCGAACTTACGCATCAACTCACGCTTCCCTAAAGACAGATTCAGACCACCATAAAATACCAGAAAATGGGCCTCAAATAATATAACCTTCATCGAATAATCATATCAACGATCATTCTCTGTACTCTTAATATACTTCCGTAATAATTTAAATTATTAATAAAAAAATAACAACCAAAAAAATTTATCGCCGGCTGCGGCTCGTATTAAGGACGAATGTACGCCGGCGTGCCTCAGGGAATTGTGCTCTCCCCGACCCGATTCAACCTGTACGCGCCGCTTCCTGTTGAAAAAATCCCGGCATTCAACATTGCGGGCTCCTAATGTTCGCGGATGATTTCGCTTACTATGCGAAGTCGGCAGACAAAAGGAAATCGGTGATATATCTGAATGATTGCCCCGAATGGCTGAGCTATAATATGACGAACGCATGTGAGTAGTTTTGTCCCACATGACGCCTAGAACGCCTGTGACAGGACGAGTGAAAGAGCGCGGCGCAGTTCAAAAAAGGCGTGCCAGCTGCCAAGGAAACTGTTAACCGTGGTACCCACTGGACAGCGCTAGGAAAATGACGTGGTATCAGCCGGAAAAGGAGAGACGCCGCGCTACCGCTACCTCAGAGGGTGCGTAGATAAATACGGGAATTCGCGTGCAGTACCTCTCTTTCGTTCCCGTTCGCCGAGTCAGCATCAATTCGCCTTCGATATTGTCAGCCGCAGCAACGACTACGTTTATTAGATAATACCACTTAAGAAGAAGGCAAAACACCCATAGTGGAATTCCAACTGCTAGCAAGCCATTATCAATCGCCGAATCGCCTTCCAAAAAGACATCAGCAACAAGTCACCGGAAACACTACAACACTTCCTTAACATCCGCAAAGAAACGAACAGAATCATCAGGAAAACCTAACGCAATTGTATCACCGATTAGCTCAAATTATTGTTATTATTATTATTATTATTATTATTATTATTATTATTATTATTATTATTATTATTATTAGAAAAGAACTCGCCGAATTATCAAGGAGTCTTCTCCAATATTCGGACTGAGAGGAAACGAAAAAGCAACGTCTCATCTGGCATTGAGATGTAAAGTAACGTATATGTATTAAATGTGGATTTCTTGTAGTGAGCTGTTGACAACCGTGAATGTGATTTCTGCAAAGTGTGTTGAAATTATAGGTATTTCTATTATAGGAAATTTAGTCCAGCTTTTAAGATTGTCAGTTGTGACAAAAATTTCAGATTTGTAAATAAGTAGGAAAGGCAATGGTAGGATTCCAAGCACAATGAAGAGAGCTGCAGAAATCATGTGGATGGCTTTCGTTTATTATTTGTTCAATTTTTCTTATCAGTCGAAAAGTTTGGGTAGTATGGGATGAACTTTACCAAAATGGTATGTCGTATCTCAAGCGGGAATGAATAGATGGCGATTGTGACTGAAGAGCAAAGAAGTGTATTGTACTTAGAAATATTGAGGTGGCATCATACGAATACGTTCACAGCTTATCGTTTTCTCTCAAGAGATATGAAATTATAGGCACATTTGTGAGATTTGTATACTGTGAGCTGGAAAAAGAGAACATGTTTTGTAAGAGATAAGACGATGCAACAGAAAATTTTGACGGAGTCATTAGTTGAATTTCACAGAATTAAAGTTAAGTAATGTGCGTCATCAAATTGTTTAATTCAGTTCGCGTATGTATCAAAGAGTAGAATAGACATTAAAGAGCATTAAAAAAAGAGAACAACAAACGCGAAAAAAATGTATCCCTTGTTCGTCCGATAATGGAATCCGGAACAATTTGTTGGGGTCCGCACAAAATGATGTAAAATTTGGAAAGGATTAAGCGTAGGGCAGCTAAATTTACTTTCAGGAACTATAAAATAGCAGGATTGGACTTGAAAACAGGCGATCAACAGCAAGACTCTGCGCTTTGCATAAAGCTTATAGTGGTAATCAAGTTGGGAAATAAATTAATCAGCGGCTATGTATAAATCAGAGTACATGTATCAGTAGGAGGGATCCCAGGCACAATATACAATTTTAGACCGCAGAGGACAGATGTCGGGAAATTTTCTTTCACAAATCGAACGATAACGGAATGGAATAGATTGCTTGCAAAAGCCTTTGAACCCTTTCCTCGTAGCCTTCAAACGTTTAGGAAATTCATTTAGGGTATTACTAAATAAGTGAGCGACTTATCAGAGTAGTAGGTTATAGAAATGTGCGTAAGTGATATATTGTGAAGGAAGGTGCAATGTAGAGTAGAAAAATAATTAGGGAAGTGATTAAAGGGTCATAATGAAGTGAAGTGCAGTGCCCCCCCCCGTCCTCTTCTGGAGTACTCCTTTGTCTGACCGCTCCCCTTTGACCAGTCCGGCAAAGGAGGCCCTACCAGTAGCTACGCTACCGCCGGCATAGATCTCCGGATCACGGGGGTACTCAAGCTCCACCACCAACGTCGAGGACATGTGCTCCCTAGGTGAAGTAACTTATTTATTTATATCTTATATTTTTCCATATATCCAATTTAGCTTCAAATTTATCGTGAGACATCGTAAATAACTGAAAAAATATACTTTTTCATCTTCCACCGGGTCCGGATATAATATGTGAAATACTCCTTTAGTCAATATGCGAACTAAATGCGATTGCTTCTTTACTTAAATTATGAAGCCGTCGCACGCAATACAAGACACGAAGCAAAATGCCCGAGGTGTCCGTGCCGTACGGTCTTAGTGCGCGCGACCCACACAAAAACTGCTGAATGTCCGGTCCCGTCCGTCCCTGCCGTACCGATCCAGTGCGGGCTTAGCTTAAATGTGAAATTGAGAGAAGAGAATACCGCGGGCAGAAATTTATCCTTCGTAACCGAAATTAATACAAATCATTTAGCTTTGACAGAAAATCAATTTCTTCTTTGGGATAATTTAATCACAAAGTAGGCAATTAATACATAAATTCGCTTTGGTGTATTAAACATTCAATCCCTTTTCAATTTTTCGAGTTTCTTATCCCCAAACCTATTTTTACCTGTTCTGGCGGAGGGCTATGCAACAGACTGCGTTGGGATGGAAAGGGGCGAGTCGGACAGAAACACGGAAGAGCACAGCTAGGAGAGATGAAGGCGATATGATTTGATAGAATAGATATAATTTGCAAGAAGAGTAGATATAAAAACAAAACACTATGGAAATTTGAAGTGAAGAAAACTTAGAAAATAGGGGAAGGGAAACAAAAAGTAATTGCAAAAGTAATAAGAAACCAAAATAAATAAACTAAATAAAGGGACAAAATAAAACATGCACTGTACAGTTGCGTGACTATTATTAATTATCATAAATCGTGCTGATGATTCCAACGTGGAAGGCAGAGGCAGGTTTCAGGCGTCTCACAAATGCTCTTGATTAAATTGAAATTACAAGCATCTGATCCTTAATGTTTTATGCTTTCTTTCTCTTTGTCGCTCTCCTTTGTCACTTTTTCTCTCTTCTTTCTCTCTTTTTCTCTCCCCTTTCCTTCTTTTTCTCTCATTTCGTAATCAGCGTCAAAAGTTACCTTAATAACTGCTTTCGCCTCCTCTTGTTCAAAACGGTGTAAACCAGTGTAATAAAAATGAAATATCATGTATTTGCACTGAAACAACGTATTCGAAAGTCGGTATTTGCACCCACGGATGAACAATCTAATGGAAAATCATTCTTTTGGGAGTGAAAGTCAAACAAATATTTTCTTTCTTTCAATTAACTTCATGTTTCAGGAGTTTCAAGAAGATTATAATTAAAGCCTGGATGTTTATGAACTAAAAATGTTAGAAATGTGCAAGCATTTATTCTAAAAAATATGAAAATGTGACCATAAGTATGACTAAAAAATTTAGTTCTATTTTCGAAACTTTCAAAATCTTTTCACTGTTTAAATAACCTTTATATTGAAAATATACTCTTAAAATCTATTCACCCTTTCTGCTTTGGCTCCCTATGAAGAAGTCCAGTCAAAATTCTTTATAGTTGAGGTTCATCTTCGCACATAACCTAACAAAAGTAAACTAACACTAACCTTCGCCACTGGTGCTTCTGCGCTTTCTTTTTATCCTTCTGCTATATACAGTAGTTTACCCTCCCAATTCATTTATATATCTAGGAAGGACAGACAACAATTAGATACAATTGTCAGAAATTAGATGTTAAATATGAAACAATGTTTTTGCGATGACTGAAAGCAAGTGCGTGAAAGTGGAATCAAAAAGATAAAAATACTGCAAAAAGTACAAAAAATCATGAAGAAATATGAAAAGTTAACGGAAAATGACCAAATAGTTTAAAAAAGTCAAAGTATGACTTTATATGATTCGTGAAATTGCATAATTTTAGTTATTTGTAGATAAAATCGTGCTTAACATACATTTTCCTTGGAAATAACGCAAAGAAAAAAATATGACCCCTCATAAATATTCAGGTCTTAGTTATAATATTATATGAAACCAATTGAAAACCAATCAATTGCATTTTAAAGACTCGTTAAGTAGTAAGAAAAAGATATGGACAAGTGCTCCTTTCAGTGCAGCATGCGAGCGGCATGCCTCATGCGTCCACGCTCTGCGCCCGAATCGAAGAGCCGCGTAACATGAGCTGTGCGGGGGCAGTTGCTGGGGGAAGGGGCGGGAAGTGGGCGGAGGCGGGGATCGCCCAACCTCGATCGACTGCTTGCAGGTGAGTGGGGCACGGGGCAGCTGCAGCGGCGGCTTCAAACGGCTCTTCACGCCTCGCCTCCCCCGGCCGCAGTGGCTCCTCTTCGCTGAGATTTGCTCCATTCTGCCCCACTCCCCTGCAAAGTCATTTTTGCTCCGTCATTTCTCGATCCTCGATCCTCGTCGTGACATGTTGCTTCCGTCCAGCACTGCCCCGCAAGGACTCGCGATTCGGACCACCTTGCCCGCACCACTCCGCCATCGCTTTCCCCATGCACCACCCCGTTATTTTCTCAAAGGTATTGCCTCATTTCTTTCCTCCCTACTACAATCCGTTCAATTCTGTCCCGTAAGCTCTGCTGCGAACCTTTCATACGTCATCCATATCCACCCACTCCGCTCAACACCTCCCTGCACTTCATGGAATACCCTTCCTTCCGTCCCTCGCCACCCTCCGCCTTGCGCTCCGTTCCAGACCGCCCTGCTCGGACACACTCCATTCTGTCCCACCCTGCCCCAACACTCCGTGGCCTGCGAGAGAAAGGAAGATCCTTTCTCTAAGCTATTAAGGATTGCTTTTCTTAAATCAAGTTAACACACCACCTCTTCTCAATAAGAAGAACAATTTTTTTTTCTGTTTATTTTTTGTCGCATCAACGACTAAGGTTATTAGCGACAACATTTTAATTACAGGTGTTTACAGACACTTATGACTTCATCTGTCATTACATAAACAAAAGTATAAGAATGTATTGGTCATAACATAATACAGTATCACATATTACTTATCTTACATACCATTATCATACAGAACAATCAGGACATGGTCATAACATCTTTTCGAGGGTTACACAACATTACATTAACATAATATAACATAATAACATAACATAATATAACATAATACCATATATGTTATAACATACTGTTATCTTACATACTTGTAACACAATCATACAATATCATCGGGGTAGGATCATAACACATAAACTCTAGAGATACGGGCGGGCTTACCATATCGTTATATTTCAAGCATGACATTTGTGTTTTTGCAAAAATAAATATTTCCCATGTCATTTTCCTCATTTTAAATATTTCTTATTAGCATTATCAACTCCGCCTGGAGAAACGTTGGGTGAATCGAGTAGCGTGACGTAGCTCTTGCCAGTCGCAAGCCGGGTAAAGGAGGAGGCTTGGCGGATCAGACTAGCAACCTACCCGCCGTATTAGTAGAGCTCACAGAACTACACAGAGCCTCAGAATTCGAACAAATATGATGACGACACGGCAAGGAAAAAGGAGTTTCTGGTGAAGAAAAGCAGGATATTACGACTTGGATCGCGGAACATCAAGTCTTGGCAAAATAAAGAGTAAAAAATAATCATGGAACTCGAGGAGAAAAAGATATTTGTTGCATCTCTGAATCAAGAAAGGTATAGGTAGGCGTAAAATAAATAATTATATATTCGCGTACAGGCACTCCTAAAAACAAGAGCTACAACACAACATTTTACAAGATTATATTGACGAAAGGTTGCTGAAAATAAAAATCAGGATTGATAATATGTGTATGTACCTAATTAGTGTATAACAAAAAATAGAAAAGAAAGAAGGATGATCTATGAAGAACTTCCAAGAACTTCAAAAATTAATTGACTTTAATGCAAGGATTAGAAATCATCCAATAAATGAAGTAAAATAAGCCTTCCTTGAACCAGTAACGAATGATAATGGAGATTTGCTGACAGATATTTGTGCTCAAAATAACCTAAGAATTAATAATACGTTCTTTGATCATGATTTTAAATATAAATATACATTTATAAATGCCGAGATGCAACAGTTGATGATAAACTATGTACTAACAAGTGGAAGTTTCACACCATCAGAAATTTTGGATGTTCGAACTTTGAATTCTGCCAACATCGGTAGTGACCATGCTTTCGTATTACATAGAATAAGGATGAAATGTCCAATAAGAAAGAAAAATGAGATGAATTATATATTAAAACATAATATAGAATCATTTCAAAATGAAAGCACAAAAAAACTATACTTAGACTAAACGACGATTTTCGAGCTAATCGATCAACAACACATGCTATATTTGTGATCCGTCAAGTAGTCAAAAAAGCGATTGAATTTAACGTTCTATCCTTCATATGCTTTACAAATCTAAAGTAGGCCATCGATCTTGTAAGACTACAAGTGTTAAGAATTCTGAGAGAGAAGAATATTCTATAAATACTCAAAGATAATTGAAGACATGAACACGAAAATAATCACTAAGGTGCATATAGAAAATATAGCAACAGAAGAAATAATTTGTGTAGGTGGTGTTAGACAAGGTGATTCTATCAGTTGTGGTGTCGAGGCTTCGAGCCCGTCGGGCAGAGGAAGATGTAGTCCTCACTGGCGCGGACGACGACACATGGGCACGACGAAGCTCAGCGGCGGGCAGTCGAGGCGGGAGTGCTCATCGTGAATTGGCGTGCGCCGGCGCGGTCGTAACGCTTGCGGTGGGATTTGTACGGGAGGCACGGGGACTGTGGACATCTCCGGTGCTCTCAAACGCCGCGGGCTTCCTGGGAAGACCGGTTTGGCGGTTCCGGTCTTCTGGCCTGTAGATAGGGACGGGCAGCCTGGGCTGTAGGCCAGCGACCGGTTCGGACAGAGTTTTCCGCGGTATAGGTTTCTCGGTAGTTTTCTGTAAACGTCCTGTGTATTTAACTTGTGTGGGTGTTTTTGTCTGTCTACATCGCGGAACGGAAGTTCGGCAGTAGCAAGCCGGTGGAGAACTATGGCAATTGCAGTGCTGAGCCATTGGTTAGAGCTGGGCAAGTTAGAACATAGCGCTGTGCATCGGAAGTGAAGATGCCACGCGTCGTTTTTTAACGTGGAGTCGGCAGTGGTGTTAGCACGAGCAACCGTAAGAGTGCGGTGTTTCATCAACTGCGGTATAGTTTTTCGGGCACAGTCCGACTCTTAAGTTTTGTTTTTAAAAATTTCTGGTAATTTGAAAGTGAAATTGGAACTGGTAGAGGTACTGGAATCTGAACTGGTACTGGTATATTGAATTGATATTGTTACTGGAAGAGAACGTTCCGGACCAACCAGAACGAGTGGGAGGAAGGAAAGAGGCTAAGACGCCCGATCCAGAAAGCGCTTACGCGACACAGTGGTCGACAGAACGTAAGTGCGTTTGTACTGGCTGGTGATAAATTCCTGCAGTATGTCTTTCTTAGAGGGGTATAGGAAAGAGATGCTCGTAGGGGTCGCGATTTAGATGAGGAAAACGGGAAAGTAATAGGGTAGTATTGCGTTGGCCCGTTTGCACTCTGCCGAATTCCAAACGGCTCAGAAACAAGACGAGCTCTCGCCGATGATTGAGCCTGCGGTAGGATCGGATGAGGAACGGCGCAAATAGTTAATGAAACGCGGCCTCTTGTTTTGTGTCCGGCATAGCTAGCGCACTGAGCGAGTGTCTACGTTAGTAACACCACGGGTATTTGCATGATTTTAAAACTGTATCATGAAGTTGGCAACGGCCATTTGGGTGTCACGAAAAGTAAAGATGCAATAGCCAAATATTTCTTCTGGTCCAACTGCTAAAAAGTCGGGAAAAATACGAGCGTAGTTGGAATACTTGCCAGCGCGTAGGGCACGGCGGCAAGAAACTTGGCACGTCCTTGAAAATGGTGCCTATAACAGGTGCAGCATTTGAAAAGGTGAATATCGATGCTTGTAGCCCATTTCCGGAAACGGGCGCAACGGCGGAAGGGAACAAGTACATTTTAACAGCTATGTGTTTAGCCACGAAGTATCCCAAGGCTACTACGATACATGTCCTAACATAGGTCACTGTGATTGAAGCGCTGTTGGACTAATTTTTTCGTCTGGGATTTCCGCGCGACTTGCAGACCGATTAGGAGAATTGCTTCACAAGTGCGGTGACTGCGGAATTCGCCGAAAGACCTTGTATTAAACTTGTAAGACGTTTGCCATATCATCCTCAATGGAATGCAGTCGAAAGGATGCACAGGACAATGATGCGGCTCATGAAGATTCTATTTATAGGAGCAGGGACGGAGTGGGAAAATCAACTTCCCGCAATCATGTTTCCCTTGCGCACGAGTGTTCGTGAATCGCTAGGGTTCTCTCCTGCCGAATTGATTTACCGGAAGAATCTCCGTACCTCCATGACGCTTTTCTATGAAAAGTTTGCAGGAACGACGGAAGGCGAAGAAAGCTTCGTAGTCGAGCACGTCTACTGATTGATGTATCTGTCCCTTGTGATGGAAATGTAACAGGAAAGTCTAAGAAATATCTAAAATATAAAGATCTTGCAATCGAGGTCAGTCGAATGTGGGATGTTAGAACTGGATAGTGCTAGTAATAATGTGCCATGGGCTCTATTCCTAAAGATCTTACGAAGCACTTAACTAACATCTCAGGCTGCAGAAAGCACTATAAACTTCAGGATATTGTGCTGTACGGTACGGCGCACATTTTGCGCAAGGTATTGTAGAACCAATGAGACTGAATCTACATCTTAAGAAGCTGGGTGCAACCTGGAGTGGATATTGATCCACTGTCGGAACTCAAGTATATACGCCGGGAGAGAGGGAGATAATAATAATAATAATAATAATAATAACAATAATAACGATACAGGGCCCGATTTCACGAAGAATGGTTAAAGATGCATCCGAACATACCGGTATCCGAGCAGAGAGTGTGCGACCAGCAGCGCACCATCATTGTAAGGAACTTTCTCTCAGCTGCAGAGATAAAAACCATTAGGGAGAATGTAAGAGCATCCTTGGGCATTGAGAATAGGAATGAGACTGATGAAGGAAGAAATAATGAAAATTCACACGCTAATCAGGAATGGTCTGTGGAGACGAATTTTGATGAATCCTGTCTCCCAGCGCCTAAGCAATTCTCTTGGGCTGCGCATTATCAAGCCATGAAGCCATGCTATCATGGTATTCCATTATCCTCCAGACCATGGATCTCACGAGTGGGATATGGCCCACGTACAAGTGCGGTGATGGAAGCTGTCAATAACTTGCTGAAGGATGATGTAGAACAATCGACAGCGCTTGAGGAAGTGGTAAGCTATGTGTCTTGTGCAGCCCTTGCTGTTGTACAAGGTCTTGGTAAACCTGTAAAGGATAAATTAAAAACATCGAAAGACACAGGACAGTCCGCTAAGCCGACTAAGCCCCCGTGGTTGAGCCGTATTGAACGCAAAATTGAATGCTTCCGGCGGGACATAGGCACTCTGACAGCCTTCTTAAAAGCTCCTGAGAATGCCACTCGAAGGGTCTCCAATCCAATAAACGCGATTGGACGAAATATGAGAATTCGAAGAACCCAGACGAATTTCGAGGAGAGGCTCCAAGACAGAGTTGAGTATCTGAATCTGCGTGTTGTATCCCTCAAGTGCGATATAAGAAGATATCATAAAGCAATGAAACGAAGATAACAGAATGTTTTATATTCATGCGACCAAAAGAAATGTTTCAGGCATCTCAGTGAGGCCTTCGACTCGGTACCTCATTTGTGGCTTTTGTATGTCCTTCCCCTCCGCAAAGTAAATTACCTGCAAAGTAATTTTTCAGGGAGATAGTCTTAGTCCCCTATGGTTCTCGGTAGCTCTAAATCCTCTCAGCAGAATGTTAAGAGATTCAGGGAAGGGATATGAAATCACCAAAAATCCCCATATCCTCATTAATCATCATTTCTACATGGACGATCTCAAGTTGTACGCCAGAGATAAGAACCAGCTTTCCTCGTTGCTTGAACTTAATAAGTCCTTTAGCGACTCTATTTGTATGGAGTTTGGCATTGATAAATGCGCTGCAATGCATGTTAAAAGAGAGAAAATCCTTGATCCTGACAAACTGATCCTGATGTGTGGCACAAATATTCAAGAACTTGGGCAATAGGATACCTATAAATATTTAGGCCTGCACCAACTTTTGAGCACAAGTGAATCACAGATAGGTATTAATAATAAAATTGTTCAAAGACTTTCCAAAATCTGTAAAACTCTTTTAAATGAAAAGAACCTCATATCAGCTATCAACACTTGGGTAGTACCTGTCGCTGTGTATTCATTTGGTGTTCTTCACTGGACAACGACTGCACTGCAGGAGCTTAATCGAAAAGTTAGGACCACTCTTACCAAGTATCGAATGCACCATCCCAACAGTTCAATGGCAAGACTATACTTACCTCGGAAAGAAGGAGGTAGAGGTCTTCTGGATTTTGAGTGCTTGTGTGCGAAGCAAATCAACAATCTTCGCAAATACTTCCTTCAGGAAACGATGGTCATTCATGAAGCAATTTGTGCCACGGAAAAGAATTTTACTCCACTGAACCTGAATCAAGCGAACTCTTAAAGACCATGTATCGCGAAAGAAGATAGACTGAGTGAGTGGACCCAGAAACGTTTGCACGGCAGGTATTCTGCTGAGCTCAAGGGAAACGCCGTGCATATGGGATCGTCAGTCTTCTGGCTAACAAAATCTGGCCTCTTAGCTGAGACAGAAGGGTTCGTCATTTCTACTCAGGACGAAGTAACCTCCACTCGCAATTACCAAAGATATCTAATTGGGGATATGAGTGTAGGGGACCGCTGCCGCCTTTGAAACCCTCCAACACATCATGGGCGGGTATTCTGCTTTGGCGCAAACAGAATACCTGAGTCGGCACAACGACGTTGCTGCGGTTGTCCATCAGGCCCTGGCTGCAAAGTCGGAGATGATACTGATAGAGGTCCCATACTACAAGTTCAGGCCAGATTCAGTTTTGGTGTCGAAACGGTGGAAGCTCTTTTGGAATGTAGCAGTCACCACTGATCGCAGGATCGAAGCCAACAGATGTGACATAATATGGATTGACAAGCCTTCACGGATATCCTTTTAGATCGAAATATAGTTGCCTCTATTGCCGAGAAGAAGCGAAAATATCAGGCCTTGGCTATTGAACTGAGCGACACGTTTAAAAATCAGGAAAAAAGAGGTTTAAAAAATCGGTTCAATGCAATTTTTATAACCGTACAGTGCTATATTCCCACAATAATTTGATGCCATTTTTGATAAATTTCGAAAATGTCTTTGGGTTTTTTCTTGTAAAGTGACCCTCGTCCCGCAAACTAAAATATCCGTCTCTAAAGAAGGGGGTCGTGACATCAGTCAGATTGCAAGGGCATATCATATTTGTTAAAAATCCTGCGTTCGGTTTAAACGCTAGCGTTGACCACAGACAAACAGACTGATCTTAGGCGTTTTTCCGAAAAACACTTTTTCGGCAAAACACTTTTTCGGGATCAAGGGCTCACAAAACATCGATTGTGACACAATGCTTCAGAGAAAATGATTTATTACAAAAAGAAGCAAAAAAAATCACTTTTCGGTGTCAGAGACAGAGAAAACGAGTTTTTCTAGCAGAAATCGCCACTTTTCTCTCCCACATTACAATACTTTGTTCTGCGTTGTTGTACACAAGGAAATAAAAGATCTGTGAACAAATATATTAAGATCCGTTAAGTCACTACACCAAGCGACAAATCAGGGAACCGGTCAGGCGAGCAACGGACAACACCAGGCGCGCGAAGGCGGCGTGACCGACAGTTAGTGCGGAGAAAAGCTTGAAGGAGAGTGGAGGGGTTTTGACGCGCTCAGTGAGTAAGAAGCAATCGAATTTAAATTATGGAGTAAACAGTATTTAGGAGTGAATCAAGTGTGATAGTGGCCGGTAGGCAATAGTGTGAACTTGAGGAAGTGGGTTAAGATATGGAAACTGTGGTAATATAGTGAAACTAACAGACCGCGTGACCGGTGATGGTAATAGTGGCCACGTGCATACGTGACTGTGTAAGAGTGAATAAAGTTGAACTGAGAAGTTGTGAAGACGGGGGAGCCTGGATAACGAACGAAAAGCTGACGGACAGTGATAATAGGTATCGCTCACCCGATCAGAACTACCCTCACAACTACCGAGACAGGAGCCAAGCTGCCATCGTGTAACCGTTGTGAAGACCTGGGGGGAGGCGCGGGCTTCCGAGCGAAGGTTGACCACCCGACGGGCTTGGAGGTGAGCCGAAGACCGCCGATCGCCGCCGCCGCCGCCGGGGGAACATCCAAGACGGAACAATGGGTTCTTGGAACTTAAGGTATCGCGTAAATTTGAGCTCACACAGTGGCGGCTGCGGCAGGGAGGTGCTAGGGACACTGCCTCCCCCTACTGAGATCAGCATTTCTTCTCTTGCGCTGTCTAAAATAATCTCTGTGGGTCTGTAGGGTTGTTTTCGAATCGAACACATCTTTAGCTTTCAAACTCTCGCTTGTTCCGTAGAACGATTTTCAATGGTTGCGGTCACTCGCCTGTGTGTCATAAACGTAGTGTTGTTATGGAACGTACTGATATAAAAATGGCCGACAACGAGTGCTCGAATGGCGACGTAGGATCGGCAAATGGCGTCTTGTGACGGCCGCCGCCCAGCAGCCTGAGAGGGGAGGTAGCAACCTCGTTGCCCGGCTATTGATCTATTGATCAATTTTTAAACTTACAATATTATTTTCGCTTGATTTACGTCCAGGCCAGTGCTATCTGCTGGTATTCTAATTAACTGATCTCCCATTTCGCAAGCATTCAGTGCAGGCAGTAATGTGCAATCGGCATGGTCGGCATCATCTTTCCGATCCGTAGACAAACTATGTGAATGCTGGGTTCCGATCTTTGCGTCGTAATGTGCATTGAGATTGAGAATGGTTTGCAATTCTGTAAAATGCCTGAAAACAGTCAATGCAGTTATGATACAAGGCTGAAGAAATGGCAATCGTTCTTTTGTACGGAAATTTCAAAGGGGAAATCACCATATTAATTTTAGGGGGAATTTATCCATGTGTTCTCTCCTTGATTGTAAAACGTTCCAACAATATTAAGAAAAATTCCCCCAACAAAAGGTTGATCTCGTTTCACAGTTCTCTCCGTTCGTGTGCTAGCAAACTGAAATCTGAGCTGGATGTGCTATATAAAAGAATCCGAGAGAGCTTTTTCCACTTTGAAAAGATTATATTTTAGAATTTTTAAGAAATATCATGTCGGAAGAGAGATTAAATGAACTTTGTATGTTTTCATTATAAAGAGTTTTGTTACGAGACTCATTTAATTTTAAATAATTAGTAATAGATTTACAGAATGTAAAAACAGAAGACTCAATTTAATTTATAGATCATGTGTTTAGCCCGTCTTCCGGGGAGACAATTCGATTGTAAATTTTACTTATGTGATTTAAACAATGCAAATATAACAATATTTCAAATGCCTAAATTTATTTGATCCCGTTACTTTGTGTGTCCTCCCTGATACCTAATCCCAGAGCCACCACTGAGCTCACATGTATGTTTTGGTGCCAAAATGAGAAATCACTTGATTGCAAATGGTGTACTAACTTGTGTTCTCTTAGTAATAAATTGTTTATTTGTTTGAAAACTGATAGTTGAGTTTTTCTTTCAATACTTTTGTCAAATCCCAGAGGCCCATTCACGAACAGACACATGTCCCTTCAAAATAAATATAATGAACAGAACCGCATTGAAGGTAAATCACAACTGGCTCACGAACAGTATTAACTCGTGTATTTAAGAAACGTGGCTCTTGGGAATTAGAGAAAACATTGGAAATTTACAGTGTGGATAAACTGGATTGTGGAAGGATACATATTAATGTATGTGAAGTGTTTATTTATTAGTAATTATTAATTGTGCAACCAATTAGAAAAATTATGCTGGAAAGGAAAATGAGGATTGTTGTGAATAGAAAATATTAGCTGTTATTTAGTATAATTGTGCAACAAAGCAGATCTGAAAATAATTTGTAAGCAGTTACAAGAATTCATTATTTGGAGGGGAACAAAAGTAATAATATGTGCACTGGTAAAAGTGTGTAACGACTTAAGAAAATATTATAATTACTTGATTATAAAATTTTAAATTAATATAGTGGGCATATGTACTTGATTATTAGGAAAATAATTAGTAGAGATTTATTACTCATGTATAAATATGGTCGGAAGATGCATATTGAGGAATTATAAAATACCTGTGGCAATAATAGCATGCAGTGTGTAGCTGTGAATGTTAATTTGATCAGTGCACATGTGTTGTTTCAGAACAATATGCAGAGTATTTACTGTGTATATGTAAACAAATAGTGTGTATCTTTCAAGTGGTTAAGAATATCATCACTTCTGAGATTTTGTAATACAGACCAATGTTAATTAGGTTTCTTATGGTGTATAAACCAAAGAATTGGTGAAAATATAAGTATATTTGTGCGAATTATGTATGCCACTTGTCTTGAATACACGTTTAGAAGTGAAGTGTTTACTGGTTGCTGGTGAGCAATTTATTGGAAATGATATTGTTCAATGAAGTTCTCTTGGTAGTATGTTAAATGTACATTTTGAATCTCTATATATTATTGTTGAGGGAATTTTACAAAGAAGGTGTTAAACTAAATTGGGTGTTTTTGTTGTGGAAACGCATGGAGTTAATTGAGGGAAATGCAAATTATTTTAGAAGTATATAGTGAACTTGCACAATTTAGAACTTTTTGATGTTAATAATTCTAAAGGAATTTATTAGCAGTACGTATTGGGTTATTTGGTGGATATGGTATAAGTTATGAAGGGTATTATTGTGTGATATCGATGTGGGGGTGGAAATTTATTTATGGTGATTGTGCATTTGTGTAGTAGGTAGTAATTGAGAACATTTTGTTTATCATTCAAATATCAGAATCAATAGTGTATGGTAAGACAAGGTGCTGAATTACTGCAGGGCAGTAGTAAAGAGTAGTTATTTTGGTGTTTGGTTTAGCCAACTTGCAGAATAATTGCCGTACCATTGCGAAAGTAGGCAAAGGAGATGGGTGGTGTTGTAATCGCAGAGATATTGGGAAGTTAGTAGAAAGGCTGTGTGAATATTACGGATTAGCTTGGGACGAACGTTAGGTTCACGGTAACAAGATGGAAGCCCGGAGCATATTGTTGGAACGGGATGTGAAGGTGGAACGAGTAGACGATACGGATAAAGGAACAGGTGGAGGTACCTTTCTGAAAAGCATTAATATTAGAATCGAAAATCAACTAGATGACACGTCGGGAGATTATGCTAATGAAGAGGTAAAAATTACATCAACGCCGATAAGCCAGCAGCAGGGAATACAAATCGGGAGGACCGAGTAGATACCTTTCTCGATATGATGCAGATAATGTGCAAGATATTGGAAGAACGGGGCAGGAAAGCGGAAGAACGAGATAGGAAGTTATTGGAAGAACAGAATAGAATGGGGGAAGAACTGAAGAGAATGAGGAAAGAACAGAGTCGAAAGTTTACTAAGGAATTGGATAGAAAATTTGAAGAATTGGATAAGAAAGCTCCACGAAACAGCAAATTAATAGGGGAATAAGAGGGCAATTGGAATCTCTTAACAAACAAATCGGAACGATCAACAGTGAAATATCCACGGTTGCGGTAAGACTGGAGACTCGAGACCAATTATTTTCCAATGATCTTTTGAAACAGGATAAGGAACTAGAGTCTCAGTTAAGTAAATCTGGCGGGGAATTGGAAACCCATAAACACCAACAAGTGGATGCTAAGGACGCCACACAGGGTGATAAAATTGAGGGGGCGCAAAATAAATTTCGAGAGGAAATCAGGAAAGTAGCGGGCGAAATGGCAGATCTCCGAGTCAAAGCCGTTGATGATGGTTGCAGAGTGGAAGCAGATATGAGAAAGGTACAGCAAACGGTCAAAGAAGAAATCAAGGAGAATATACGAGAGTGCGAAGAGAAAGTTTCGTCAAAACAAGCCAATGTTGAATAGATAGAAGAGTGGAAAGTATCACCAATTGTCGCGGGTGGGATGGCGCCATTTATGCCCCCAAGGTCATTGAAATTTTTGGGAGATGGCAGGGGAAACCCTTGTGCATTTATGCGGGCAGCAGAACGCTACTAAGCTGTGTACTAACATATCGGAAAGATGCAAGGTCCAATTCCTATATCTAATGTTGGAGGGGAACGCCCGGACGTCGGCCGATACAGATGATGTATTTCCGGAGTCACAGAAGAAGTTTAAAGACAGATTTTTCAAACGGTATTGCAGCAAAGAGACCAGAAATCTACCGCCACCGACATCTGTCAGACAAGTACGTTGGCTCATCAGCACGTGCAGCTATTATGCAAGGTTACGTCCAGAATTTGCGGATGTGATATACCCGCTCTACCAACGTTTGAAAGAAGGTAAGGTAAGGAAGGTAAGTGGAATTGAGACGATACCTACTAGGACGCGTTCGACAAGTTGGAAGAAATGGCCTACAACTGTTTTGTAGCTCATCTCGATCAGAATGTGGATAGATTGCTAAACGACAGGCAAGATGTGGTAGGACATTACAATTTCCACAATTTAAGACCATGCATCACAAGAGAGGGCAGTAATAAAGATTAGATTGTATTAGGTAATTGGATTTTTTTAGCAAGAAAAATCCGAAAATTAGGGAGGAGGGGGTGATGAAACGCCGAGCGTTTCTGTATATATTCTTTTAAACGCGGTACATTTTGGATCAAATACATCCATCTTGAATTGCGTAGTTACGGCGGCGAGCAACGGACAAATCAGGGAACCGATCAGGCCAGCAATGGACTACTAATTTGTTTTCTCTTAGTAATGAATTGTTTATTTGTTTGAAAACTGATAGTTGAGTTTTTCTTTCAATGCTTCTGCCAAACCCTAGAGACCCATTCACGAGCAAAGACACCCGTTCCTTCAAAATAAATGTAGTGAACAGTATCGCATTGAAGGTACGTCACTATATATATAGTAGTTTTTACTTTTTTCCTTTATTGCGTACTTAGTAAGGAAAATGCATTGTATTCGCCGTTTTTTTCAACCGTAAAATTCGTCTTGGGGGACTCTGTATCTAAAAAGTTGAAAAATATATTTTCTAGTATGTAGTAATTACCTACGTTTCGTAAAACGAATCCACGTATTGTTGATCTTTGTTATTGAAAAATCAATTGATGGGGAATCGTCTGTCTGTCTGAAACTTTGTTCCTATGTCCGTCACTTCCTCTATCCGTCAGTTCCTCTGTCCGTCAGTTTCATGTCTGTCCGTGCCTCCGTCCGTCCCTGTCACTGTCTGTACTGTTGTATCATCGAGTCAATATTTTTCCTCCTTCAATGCACAGTCTTTTCAAAATTTCAGTAGATTATACTACCGAATCAGTAGAAAATCCATTCTTAACAACAATATAATAACATTTGAGGAGTGCTTTGATAAATTGTCTTATCGGACCGAACCTAAATCCGTAGTAAGCACATGGGTCGTGAGGATCGAGTAACATGAGGTCAATAAAATTATTTCTCGGCGAATGCAAACTGCTGTCCCTAGCTTCTCTTTGCAATTAACAAACGGCTAAAACATACTTTTAATCTTACTTTTAATCTTTATTACTTTACGAGTTTTATCCATTTTGGAAGCATTCACACATTTAGGGTAACAAATACATCAAATTTACAATACATGGTTGTCTCACAGATATTCAACTTTAGCGATATGCGTTCCATTCAGGTTTTGAATGAAATATTTTTTTAGGAAAATATACACATTTAAACAATTGTGTTGTTTTAAGACACAAATGTGTCAATAAACAATATAAGACGATTAGCTAGGGTCCAAATTATACATCAACTAATTATTTGACACCACTAACGATTTGTTAAAATAAAGTCCGTACACAAAATATGGGAGGGATTCATTAAAAGTGCAATATATTATATACGAAAAAACAAAATAAAGAACCGATTGAAACGAAAAGAAAGGTGAAACATTTTCGTTTTCACATCAAGAAAGGATCAGGCATTGGAAGGAAATTTAACTAAATCAAATATTCTCACTTTTTACATTTGACATTACTAGTAGTATTAAAAATAGTTTTAATTACTACTACTTAATACAACTTACTTTAATTACAATATATTATAAAGAGTGTTAAATAATAGTAAATATTAAAAACATGCAATGAAGTATAAATAATTGAAATTGTAGTGTGCAGGATGCAATGGAGTGGATTGTGGTATACACAAATTTAGTTTTGTGTAATGCTGCACAGTAAAATGGAGTGAATGTTTTATGTAGATTCATTTAATATTCAATATATTATAAAAAAGAATTTCATTTGTTTACCTCTACTCTTGTCACTATAATTATTAATTTTAATAATAATCTCTGTAATTACTCGACTCGACTTGATTAGTCTAATATCCATTTGCCGTTGAAATATCTGTTTAGAGTTGGGAAGACAGGAACAAAACAATGAACTCAGAGTTGCACAGAGAACGAAAGGTTCTTTTGATAAAGAAGACCACATGGACGTTTGTCCACTCTAGCAGCATCTTCTCACCACCCGAGGTCTCCGTCTCGCCCGTCGCCGTCAGTGCCCCATCGCATCCGACAGCCGCTTGGCTGCGAGACCGCCACTTTTTCCCCCGGCACATGGCCTTCCCCCCCTCCCCCCCCCGGGCAACGCCACTGTCATTGTCAACATCCCCAGCGTCCACGAACCGCCTCCGCCTTCGTTCCCGCAGCAGCTTCGCCTCGCTCCTCATGTCCTCACCGTCGCCTCCGCCAGCACCCTCGTCCCTGCCACTTCCACCATCGCCCCGCGCCCACATCCACCCGCCCTAGCCATCCCCGCTCTCGCCTCTACGCTCCCCAGCATTTGCTCCGGCTCCTGCCGCTGTGAAGTTTATCGTGGCCGCTTTGACACATGGTGGATGTCTTCCGGTTTTTTGCCATTCATGGAGGTTGATGGATAGCCTCCAACTCTAATCGGCGCGGACGACTTCATTTTCACAGACAAGTGCCGACCATCACGCGCCGCCGCCTTCGCGTCCGACCGGCATGGGACTGGCCTTCTCGATAACGCGGCAGATTAGAACATAAGACGACCCTTGCGCTCGAGATATAAAGCTCATCGTGAGAGGTCATGGTTATTTCCTTCTTCAATTCTTATCTGGTGACAAACGTCCTATGTTCAACACCTACCGTCAACACTTGTTCTAAAAGTATATTTTATTACTCAAGATATTCCTGTTGTTATCTCTAATTCACGGGATCTGAAAAGAAATATTTGTTTCTCTCCCGAATGGGTTGCATTGCTAGTTTAGCATTAAAATATGGACTCTTAAATGGTATTATATGGTTTTGACTTCCCTACTCGCCGCTTGGAACCGTTATAACAAATTTTAAAGGGAAGAAAAACCGGCGAAAATAATATTTTTCTTTAGTAAACTTCTTGAGACTTAGATTGAAAACACAAAAGGAGAATTCACATTCAAAACAATATGAGATAACATTAATAATTAGGATCGATACAGGGGTTGTATATTCAAATTTATGATAACATTCTTAAATTTGTATTAAGTATATAAAAAACAAACTTCAGAATTTCAGCCTATCACTCACTTACTTCTTGTTCTAAATTAAGAAAGATCAGACGAGATGTACTCTTGAACTTATAAAATATTTTCCTTACTCTAATGGTGTAATACAAACACGGTTATCACGATTGATAACTGGTATTAAGACAAGGTCAAGATTACAGAAGAATTCAATTTTTCAGTGAGAGTTAAGATTTTCTTGAGAGAAAGAAATTCCATAACATTGTCATAAATCAGTGATGCTGCTCGTAAATTGATTTACAGAATAATAGTTGTTTATATTTTTATTCTAAAAGGTGCTTAAATTCTCTGTCTAACCCTTGCATATTGTAACTCGCGTGTTTGAGTATGCAATGATTTTCAGGTCATAAATAACGTAATTATGAATTATTTTATATTTCAAGCTGTGTATATGCCACCCCATGCATTGGTAGGCGGTAAATGGGATAAGATAATGAGTGTAGGTGATAGTAATCTAGTGCCGTCGTGAATCGAAAATTCCTTGTGACAAACTCTGTTTCCATATATTTGAAACGATACGTTTTTAGGAAAACAGTCAAACAAAACTACGAGATATTGCTTGACTTTTATCACGTAAACAGTTTGAAAAGTAAGTACAACTTTCTAAATGGTGAAATATAGCATATTTTATTATGTAACAGAGGTGCAACATCAAGCGTATACGGTACGCTACCAAAATGTATTTTTCATCCTGTCGTATTGCTTTTACTTGGAAATTATTTTTGAACTAATTGATTATATATCAGTTTTGTTAAAATAAACGTTATTTTTCTTTTTGATAACCAGAATAGTCTCTAATTGTATAGAAACAGTTACGAACGAAGCATAAAAGATATAACTTTTAACTGAAATTTGTGAACCGACTTTAATTGTTTAATGTCATCTGGCAGTGCGTTTTAAAGTAACGTACATGTATTGTATGTGGATTTCTGATAGTGAGCTATTGACACTTGATGAACGTGATTTTTACGACGTGTTTTGTAGTTATAAATATCAGTATTGCATGAAAATATATTCATGTAAGTAAGTCACAAACATGCACAAAAGTAAGTCACTTTTGACAAATATTACAGATTCGTAAATATATAACGCAACGAGCTGCATGAAGGCTGAGAGAATTTGATCGAATTCTGAATGCGTAACATAATGAACTTAATTTAGTGTTTAATTTGGTTATATGTACATTTCATTTGAGGTTTGAATTGAGAGACCTAGAAAGTTATCTGAAGATCAGCTAATTGCATATCATTAATTTTCAATAAAGCATGCAATTGCTGATTTGAAATACAAAAATGCATTGAAACTGTTTTTCCTTCAATAGCTATTAATTTGTTATTACAAAACCAATTTGAAATTTATAAAATCGTTCTATTTATTGTTTTTTTTGCAAAGAACATTCGTGTAATCGGCAAACAGAACCTTTCTTCCGTTTTTAATAGACGACGGCATATCGTTTACGTATAACAGAAAGAGGATAGGCCTTGCGGAATCTCATATTAAATTGGTAAAGAACTGGAAAGATAATTAAATAATGTCCTTTCGTGCAGTACGGTATTTGTACTCTTTGAGATCGATGTTTAAGGTACGAAATGTAATTTAGATCTATTTAGTCAAAAAACAGTAAAAACTATGTGACGTATGGGGAAGAAGATCATGTGCGCTCGTTATCTTGAGTTTCAGAATCTCTTGGTTGGAGTTTTTCTCGAACAATATTAACTTCTGATTTTTTTATTATTTTTCCCTTGATTAAAATGAATAAATAGAATATAGTATAATTATATGTATAATTTGCGGAATGACCTTACACTGTCGAATTTCATTATCATTTTGTCATTCATCATATTTATCATTCATATTCACTTGCACGCTAGACAACAAGCTGTTTCAAAGTCACCCTCGTAATTTTCAATTTGATTTTACGTGTATGTTATTGTCTTGAATTACAGCATTTGGCATCTGAAGTTTCTTCATCTTGTTTTTTTAAATATATTTTTTATTTTCTTGTTGATTATTACATAGAGAAGTAAAACATTATACTGTAACGAATATTGCATCATCTGGCGGGATTCGCTGCGCGAATTGCATCTGCCGCCGTCCCCCACCCTTTCCCCCGAACTGGACGGTTCTGGGTTTTTCGCGAGTCGCGTGGAAAGGTGGAGCAAGTGCCGGAGTCGAGACGAGCGCCGGCCAGATATAAATTCGCCGCTGCTGGCGGTCGCTAGTCAGTGTAAGTAGTCGGTCGTAAGCAGCCGCGAATCAGTTAGTGTATGTTATCAGTGAATACGCAGTCAGTCCTTCAGTGTGTCTGAAGTGGAAGCTGTGCTGAAAGTGTGCATCGCGGTAAACAGCAGTGGAGTGGACCCTGGTGTGCGCAGTGAAGTGTGGTCTGCGCAGGGAATTTGTGGTCTGCACAGTGGACCGTGGACTGCGGACTGTGTGATACTGTAGAAGAAGTGATCTGTGTAAATAAATAATCAGTTTGCAGAGAACAGTGCAAATAAATAATCAGAAGAAATGAACTGTGTAAATAAATAATCAAGAGAACGGAGTCGTGTATAAGGAAAATAATCAAGTGAGGAACACGAAGACTGTGTAATATATCTGTAAATAGATCAAGTAGTTTTAGTGCATAATTCTTTACAAATAAACTTCTGTGTTAAAATTTTAAAATTATACCTGTGTTTTAATCCCCCAATCGAGAAACGTTACAATACTATACATATGTTTAGGATGCTTACTACTTACATACTTCTATACTTAATCTAGTACATGGGTGAGGAAGCCAATTTGGCACCTCGGTTAATTGTCAATTTCAACTAATTCTTTCAGGAATACGTCGAATATCCAACCAACACAACCAAACCGTATTTTCAATTCGGGTTGGTGGTGTGGGATTTTGGCGGAGGTGGAGTGGATATAGTGTAGGGATTTGTGGTAAGATGAAATAGAAATTGGAGGCGAGGTAATTGATATGGTTGATTATGGGTTCGATGAAAAGTTCTTAATGGTTTCTAATTGGTCGTTGGTGACAAACCAAGGGAATTAGTGATTAGCCTTAAGTAGTGATTTTGAAAAACTTGTATTTTGTGTACATTGATATTTGCTTCGTTGTTTAATGTTAATAAAGTGGGAGGAGAGTAAGGTCTGAGAGTGAATATTTTGGCAGTGGTTTTTGATGGGTAAAGTTGGATTTTTAGTTTGGCGGCCCAACTATCGATTTAATTAAGATACAGTTGCATTGTGTTAGGTATTTTTTAAAGATAATGTCCTGAGGAAAATAGAGCCGCGTTGTCCGCAAATTGGGCGATTTGTACTGAATTTAGTGTTGAAAAATCTTCTACACATGTATTTAAGAGTGTGTGGGATAATGGTGATCCTTGAAGGGGGGCCTGCATTGATTTGCCTGGGGTTTGAGTGATGGTTATTAACATTAACTAAAAATATTCTGTTCGGTAGAAAACTGCGGATAATTGAGGTGATGTAATGAGGGGTTCCTATTTCAGGGGCCTGATGCCATGTTCTGTCGAAAACCGGGATTAAATCAATAAAGACGTCTATTGTAAGCATTTTTTCTGGAATGATAGTATAAGTGTTCTGTGATTCTTAGTAACTGGGGCTTAGATGATATATTTTTGGTGAGAGCGAATTGTTGGCGGTAGAGAGCTTCGGCGTCTCGAAGGAATTGGGTTAGACGTTTCAGAATTATTTTTTCAAATACCGTGGTAATGTGAGCAGTAAGATTATAGGGTGACAACCATTTGGAGCTGTAGCAATTTTGTTAGGTTTGGGAACGAAGATAATTGTTGCATGTTTCCGTTATTGGGGAAATATGAATTTCTAACAAAATAATTGTATATATTGGTGAGGTATGCGATTGCAGGTGAAGCTACATTTTTTAATATTACATGTTATCATGTCCAGGTACTTTTTTACGTGGTAACTTTTTATCGTTATATTTATTTCTGCTAAGGATGTATATAGTATTTTTGGCTGTAGTTCGTAGCAGGGTTCAATTTGGTTTTTATTAATTGTGTTATGTTCCATGTGCGGTTTGATTGTGTTTGTTTTAAATGTTGACACAAAGTAATCGGCTAGCTCTTCAGCTTTCTGAATTGAAGTGTATACTTTGCCCCTTGTGTTTAGTGTAAGTATAATTGTCTTTGTGTTAATATTGTTTTAGTAAACTGCGACAGCTTATTAGTTTTAGTAGTTTTAGTGGTGAGTTTTAGTAGTGAAGTTGGGGATTATATAAGATTATAATGTTCCATATGTTGTTATTTATTACGATGCATATAGTTATGGTTTCAGTTCCGGGTGTGATTATTAGGTCAATTTGATGCGTATTAAATTTGTGTTGATAGCTACCGCCACCTTTGCTTTCAGATCTGTCTGCTCCGTAAATTCAATCATTGGGAATTTATAATATGTTTTTCTTATTTACATGTATTCTGTAATTCCTGCAACATCTATATTGTACGCATGTAGGAACTGAGTTAGTTGAGAGTTTTTGTTAGATATGTCATTGGCGTTCCAATTTACTAGAACTAATCCTTTATGAGCCTGTACTGCCATTATTATTATTATTATTATTATTATTATTATTATTATTATTATTATTATTATTATTATTATTTATATAACCTGAAACTGAGTGTTTGATTTCTTTTATTATAGTGGACATTTGAGAATTTATGAAATTTACAATTACAATTACAGGATAAAATTGAGTTAATAATTAAATTTAGTGGATAATTTTAATTATTCGAATGAGTTGAAGGTTGGTTCGCGTTATTATGCGGATGGTTTGAAGTGATGGGTTGGGTTTGGTGTTGTGAATTGGAGATGTGAGTGAAATTATTGATTAGATTTCTTTGCGGTAAGTTAGGAAATTCTGAAAGCGATTGAGAAGAGGGTGAGGATGTAGAGCCTTTGTGATTTACGTTTTTGTTTTCCCTAGCAGGTCGCTGTTTTTTTTATATCACTAACTTCGTTACAATACGTGCAAGAATGGTCCCTAATGTCTGCTTAGTGCCCCTCATGGCAGTTAGCACAAATCGAATCGTCGATCTTGCGGAAGCATTTTGCGGTGTAATGATTGCATGCGGAAAATGTGCAGTGAACTTTGTGATGCAGTTAGTTTTTGCGTTAAAGATGCCATAATCAAGGCACCTTTGAACTGTATTGGATCTTTGGTTTTTCTTTCTTTGGCGGTAACTCTGTGGTTTATTTATTTCTTTAGTCAAAAACAGCTAAAAAATGTATGTGACGTGCTATGGGGAGAAGTTCAATTAAAGTTACATTTATGTCCAGAAGCAAAACAAGGGGCCATCTCTGGATTTGCTCAAGGATCACGGAAACTGGGAGAAAACCTGATCGAGATAGGGGTCATAGATCCAGAAGGTGAAGTACAATACTTGTTGCAGATTCTTTAGAATTATACAATTCAAATGGTAAATAATACATTAAATGTCGTTGGTATATTTCTTACATTCCTTTTGGATGCTCAGCATAATCTCTAATTGTATAGAAACAATTGTGCTGCAGAAAAGATTTTACCTGGGACTTAAACATTTGTATCGAATTTAATCGTTTAATGTCATCTGGCAAGGTGTTGTAAAATAGTGTACATGTATTGTGAGTGAATGTTTTGTAGTGAGATGTTGATATTGTCACATGATGAAAATGATTACGCGTCGGGTGTTGTAGTTATAAATATCAGCGATTGCTGAAAATATATTCCTGCCCTGAAGTAAGTCATTTTTGACAGAAACCATAGATTCATAAATGAAGAGACAAGGTAATGGTAAGATACCTAGATTGATAAAGAGAGCTTACAAGGATCACGTGATGGCAAACTGTGTTTATTGTTTGTGTATTGTTGTATTGATTCAATGTGTTCTGCGCCTCTACATTCTACTGCTACAACTAGAATTGGTTTAGTGTCCTTATTGTGTATCTGTAGACCTTATTGTGTCCCTATATGTTGTAATTCTTATAATTGAATTGTGTTGCGATTTTAAGGGACGGTTCCACCAACAACCGAGTAAAGTTGAGAGTAGTTACCCGAGAGTAAGCATTGTTCTGCGATAGAATATATGCCTTTCACCGCGCTTGTGGAAGGTTATTTTACTCTAGAGTACTCACTCTGCAATTTACTCCGCGAATCAGCTGAACACGCAATATTTGAGAGCGATTCAAGAGACTGCGAGCGAGAGTAACGCTGGGAACCAATGTGGACCAAGGCGAATGTTTTATGTCGCAATGCGCAGGCCTTGGAAACAAGCGCACGGTCAACGCTACCTTGATGTTTTAAAAACCCTGCTTCCTCTAGAGCGAACCGGGGCCCCGTCGTGGCTAACGGCGGCGGTGTCTTCGGCAATCTTCGTTTCGCCGCGAAGTCCGCCGGGAATCTCGCCTCTCGGCCGACAACTTCCTCTGGCCCCAAGGTAACGGCCGATGAATTGCCGGGGGTCCACCCCAGCCGGTACGATAATGTCTCACGGTACTTGGAACGCACGACGCGTCATTGATGTTGGTCGCAGTTTAGTCTTTTCAGCGACCTTTCTCCACTTGCGCGGCCTGTCGTACAGTACTGCCACTGTTATACTATACCGGCGGGAATATGACACGAGTTCAATCGCCACACGATTTTCCTGTCTTATTGGTTTTAATCAATCTGGTCGCAATTCCATTTCAGTAACTGCATCTGAATTGTTTTAAATCCTATAACCGGTTTCCACACTAAGCGGCCACACTCAGATCGAACTGCAAGCTTAAGGAAATTAATCTCTTGGACGCAGCACTGCCGTACCGTGTCACTCAAGAGGCTCTGCCACGCACTACTCTAACCATCGCTCGCCCTCGCGTTTACCACCGATTTGACCGTTGGTGGCGGCGCGGCGCGCGTTGCTGCGCTGATCAACTCCAGTACTTTTTTTTAAATTATAATTAGTGATCAATTTTAATTGTTCAATGCAGAAACGTTCTTCGTTTGCAGTATCGTTTGTTTCTTAATAAATATCTTCATTCTTCTCTCTGGAGAATGATTTACTATTTTTAGCAATGCAGAAAAATCAAATTTGATTTTTAATTATTATTATTATATTATTATTATATTATAATTTATTTTTTTTTTTTTTATATTTTTTTTTTTTTTTTTTATTAATTATTATTATAGGTCGTAGTAGTAGTCAGTAGTAGTAGTAAGTAGTAGTCAGTAAGTAGTAGTAGTAGTAGTAGTAGTAGTAGTATTTATCATTGTTTTATTTTTTAATCTTTATCACCTTTCACTATTTCTAGTTAAAATGTTGGCAGGGATTCTGACATTCAGAAAACGTGCGCAAATGATTTCTCTCATACGTCACACGAATTTTAGCATAATAAATAAATAAATAAAATAAATAAATAAATAAATAATAAATAAATAAATAACATAAATAAATATAATAAATAAATAAATAATAAATAAATCATAAATAAATAAATAATAAATATAATTAATAATAAATAATAAATAAATAAATAAATAAATAAATAAATAAATAAATAAATAAATAAATAAATAATAAATAATAAATAAATAAATAATAAATAAAAAATAGATAAATAATAGATAAATAAATAGATACAATAAATAAGATAAATAAATAGATAAATAAATAGATAAATAAATAGATAAATAAATAGATAAATAAATAGATAAATAAATAAATAAAGTTAATTAATTAATTAATTCTTATTACTTGTAGTCCCTGTAGTTATTATTTTTCCTTTTATTATCATATACGGTACGTACTACCTTTATTTCGTATTCACATGGGTGAAAAAGAAATTTACAAGTTCTCTATAGTTTACAATGTATCTGATGAAGTTAACTGCTGATTTGGTCAAACATAACCTCGTGACAAAATCTCGATCGTCATAATTAAAACCAATTCATTCTCTCCCGCACCCTGTGTCTTCGCACTAGTGGATAATATTCCGAATCATTGCTGGAATAGTCTTCAAGTACTATCATTCGTAATCGTCGAGACATAACACTTCGGAGGTACATGCACGTTTAAAACTGAGCTTACTCCGTACTTGTTTTTTACTTTATTTATTTAAGGTCGCTTTTTAATAACTGGATCGTAAGTGACCACGAGAATCAATTTATAATTTACACAAGAATACACATTTTTCACAGTTATGCCATTATACAATTACATACAATTCAAACAAGCATATAAATGGTCAAAATGTATTAATATTGTGGGGGATAATTCCCAATTCCATAATTGGGATGGATACACATATTTATTGATTTACATTACACAAGTCTTTGATGTGAATAACATGTTTTAACGCTTATTGTATATGCGATCAAAGTAAAGGTGGGTCTTTACAATAAGGTATCAATTTTTTATGTTTTTAAAAGTTGTAAGACTTTTATACATTCTTCTAGGGAGGAGAAGGAATTATATAGGGACTCTTCTAAATTTAAGGACTGTCTTATATGGGCTAGTTCAGGGCACTACAGAATAATATGGGATGTAGATACTAGGGATCCGCATTTAGGACAGGATAATGGGTCAGCTTTTGTTATTAGGTGAATGTGTGAGAGATTAAAGTGGCTAATACGTAGTCTGGTAATTTGGACTTGTTGGAATTTAGTGAGTTGGAGTTTAGGGACGGCGGCTTCAATAACGGATTTCCTTACGAGGTGAAGTTTGGAGAAGGTAGTCAACCATTTTTCATTCCACTGTATTTTAACCATATTTTTAATATATAGCTTGATGTCGGAGAGAACTCCCTTCACACTCTTGTGCGTTGTTGCTAATGAAGTCGCTTCTTTAGTCGCTTTATCTGCCATTTCATTCACTTCTATACCTTCATGTGCTGGAATTCAAACAATAGAGATAAAGATTCCGTTGTTTTCTTGTGTAAAAAAATGTTCTTGGATTCTTTGGATTATGGGATTTTTAGAAAACCTGTTGACTATTGCGTTCAAGGTAGCCATAGAGTCTGAGTGAATCAATATTTTGCGGTTTTCTTCATTTTGGGAGACTAATTCAATGGCTTTCATGATGGCGCAGGCTTCACAAGAGAAGCTAGAAAAATATTCTGGTAACCTGAATTTAAAGGTAGTCAGCGGGGTTGCACAACCAACTTTGTTTTCATATTTTGATCCATATATTTGAATACACATTTCCAAATCATGATAGTCTTCATAATGAGAATTCAGATGCGATGAATCTATTTTCGGAGAAATTAAGAATTTTGAAATCTGTGCAGTCGTTGTATTAACCTATTGGTTAATAGGTTAATACAACGACTGCACAGATTTCAAAATCCTTAATTTCTCCGAAAATATATTCCTATTGGTTAATCTAACGACTGCACAGATTATACTTATTATATTGGTTTAAAAAAGGAGGGATGGGGTGAATCCTTCTCCGTAGAATGTGAGGAGTTTCAATATTAAATTAATCTTGATAAATTGGGATTCTTTCTCTAAATGGTTTTGGATATTTCACATGAACTGAATGGTAATCTGTTTTAAAAGGACTGAAGATATATTTGAAGGTCGGATTAGTTAAGGAATATAAAGTTGAGTAGTTTAGATATAGTAGTTTCCGCTGCAAGTTGAGGGGGAGTAGTTCTGCTTCTACAAAAAGATTGCTGGGCTTGATTTAAAGGCTCCTAAACTTACACGACATGCTGAATTTATAATAGGATCCAGCGTTTGTAGTGTAGATTTGTTAGCTGAACTGTAGATTACAGCTCCATAATCTATTTTGGCTTGAATAATAGCACGATAAGCATTGATTAAACATTTCCACTCTGCTCCCCACTTTCGAGATGTTAGTATCTTCAATATGTTCAGCCTGGTTTTGCATTCGGACTTTAGCAAAGAAATGTAGTTCTTCCAAGAGTACTTTTGGCCGAAGGTCATGCCCAAGATTTTACAAGAGTATGGATGACGTATTTGGTAGTTTCCAATAAAGAGGGTAGGATTTTCATTTAAATGTTTTGAGCATCTAAATATTACAATAAATTCCGATTTAGTTCTTGAAAGGGTGAAACCTGAATAACTTGCCCATGTTTGAATTTTGTTTAAGGTTTCTTGGGTTATTTTAGTTCTTACTCGGAGATCTTTGCTGCAGCATACAATAGAAATATCATCAGTTTAAAGAAATTATTTACTTGAAGCTTCTATGATATTACTTATTTCATTTATTGCGATCAGAAAAAGGAGCACGCTAATAACTGAGCCCTGAGGGAAGCCATTCATCATTTCCCTGCGTGTTGACATTTTATCAAACATGCGTACACGTAGATATCTATGTTGCATACAATTTTTAAAAAAAAGCCAGTAAGTTGCCTTTAATATTCATTCAGATACGATTACGTAGAAGTCAATGTTTAAAAATCATTTCGTAAGCTTTCTCAATATCAAGCGAAACGACAATTCCATGCTGGTTAATTGCTAGTGTATAGGTGTTGTGGTGAGTTAACGTTGGCATTTCTAATGAACGATGCTAGCAATTATTTAATTGCTAGTGCATCACAAATTTCTGGGTCGATGCTTATTAGATGGTCGTTGGTTGATTTATGTTGGCGAAAGCCATTTTGAAAAGGAGATAGTAAGTTTCTTCTTTTAGAAGCCATCTGAGACGGTTGCCAACCATTTTTTCTAGTACTTTGCAAAGTGTACACGTCAATGATGTTGGTCTAAAGTTTCTGGTTTTAGATGGATCTTTGCCTGGTTTCGGTGCAGCAATTACAAGAGCTTCTCTCCATTGATCAGGGAAGGATTGGAAGGTCCAGATGCCATTATACATTTTTAAGATGTATACAATGACACATTTAGGAAGATTCTTCAGGAAAATAATAGGAATATTATCAGGACCTGGTGCAGAGTTTTTACTATTTCTTAAAACATGAAGGAGCATCAGTAATTGACAGTTAAATGAATTGTTGTTGTTACTTAGAAGGAATTGGATGTTTTTTTTGAGTGGATAGGGATAAAGACGGAATTCACGAAAGGATGGTTCATAGTTATTATTGCTGGAATTGTTGGCGAATGAATCTGCCAGAGCATTGCAGGTGTCTTGAGAACCCCTGTATGTTATTCTGTTTTAATCTTCTAATGTTGGAGGTAAGCTAGTAGAATAAGAGCCGCTAAATTATTTTATTTTATGACACATAGTTGCGGACGGAGTTTGGCCCGTAATAGAAGATGTAAAATCTTTAAAAGATTGTATATGGTTAGGTATATGATAAGCTATCGATTTACATTTCTTATATTTTTTAAACGCTTTCTTCTTTTCTTTGATGGCTAACGTGAAATTTTCATTCCACCACAGGACGGTTCCGAATTTAGGGACTGCCGGTTGAGCAGCTGAATCAGTGATGTCTGTAAAGGCTTGGATGATTTGGTTAGTCCGATCTGGTGCTCACTCATTTATATCGGGAAGTTTGTTAATGTTATTATCGACATATGATTGAAATAAGGTCCAGTTAGCTTCGGTACTAATCCACTTCTGATGAGTGCGGGTAATAGAGTATGGTTGAAAATCAGAGAGGTGAATAAACATTGGGTAATGATCGCTGTCATAAAAATCATTACTAGAAAACCAAGAAATACGAGTTCTAATGTCGTTGGATGAAAATGTCAAATCAATAACGCTGCTTTTTGCATATCTAGTAGAAAAATAGGTATTATTGCCCCTATTATGAAGAATAATATTATTAATTTTGTTAAATTATTCCTCAATGATTCTGCCCCTTTTTAGTGGTTTTAGAAGTCACAAACTTTGAATAGATAAAATCACAATTCATTATTAGATACATTGACACATCTTTAAAAAATACGAAAAAGGATCTGACAAAATGTTCGAGCTGAACATATAACCGGAGTTTTAAATTTTAAAGTATAAACACATAATTATATGTGAAGCAATGAATACTTTAGCTTGTAATACTGTATAAAATATGTTGTCATGGGAGAATAAACAATAAAAGGGAGATCTCGATGTAAGGAGAGACATAAATGAGCGAAGGAGTAGAATGTGTTAAATGTATCAAATAAGGGCTCAGATATTTTGAATGACGTTATGATGGAATGAACTGTCAATTCACTCAGAAAAAACATAAGCATAGTAGAAATTTATTACATAAATTTAATCAAGTCGAAACATTTTATCCTAAAGTAATATAATTTATAAGTAGACAAAAAAATCACTTAAGTGTAATGTAGTCTTGTGGCGGCGATGGTGTAACGGTTGTCTTTCGGACTGTTTTATCCACGGTTCAAACAGCCGCGACGAAAGGGCTAAAAAATCCTTCTGTGCGCTTTTCTTCGGTGGGGAAGTAAAGCCGGCTGTTCCATGTTAGTATATTTACTGCATGTAAAAGATCCTCAAGCATAAATCCTCTGCGCTAAATTCAAATTGCCTCTTTCGTCGCCCAAGTGATACCTCCTTTCCCCGCTAGTGGGTGAAAGCAGCGTAGCAAAATTTGCGTGGTCAGACGGAACATCTGGCCTGATGGCCCGAGTCTCGCCACGTAAATAAGGCATAAATTCAATTCATTGTGATCTTCATTATTCATAAACCACTTCGGTACTTCCGGACTCTCGGATACGCTTCGGGTCTCAATGGAGCACAGATTGAGAATTCGGATTGAAAGCATTCGTTGTCCCTTTTGCACTCTTTATTTCCGCACTAACTGTTTCGGGGAACAGATTAGACCCGTTGATTTTTGCGTGTGCCTTCCGGACCAGTGTGCAGCGCGCACCGCGCGGGAAGCTGCTAATCTTTCAATTTAATTACGTTTAACCCCCGCGGCCTCCTTAATCTCGCAATGGATTACGCAGGTCACGTAGCAATGGAATCAGGAGTAATATATTCGCGCGGAGCCCTCCAGCAACGTCGCACAGTGGTCCGAGAGGTCATTGTTGGGGATCATGAGGCTCGACTCGATTAGGCCCATACGAACGAGCGGGGTTTGCGAGCCTGGCTTGAATCTACGAACAACCAAAATTTCAATTTTTTACACTTTGTGGGGCTAACTACACTGTTTTTGCTTCTTGTATAATACGATTTTCAGATTGATCGGAGACACATTACAAATACTCATTTTGGAGATTAAAGATGATTAAGACTGAAGAAGCAAATGAACATTCGCAATTTAGTTATTATTAATTAAATACAATTTGGGAGTTTCACAAAAGTGTTAGGTTGAGCCTTAAATTTTATTTTTGCTTTATAAATAATTTTAACCTAAGCAGGTAAACGTTTTCTAATGTATGACTGTGGTCAAACGTATTAAAAAGATGAGTATGAAATCCGTTCCTCGTCTTATACTCCTAATGATCTAATCCAAATAATTTTTATGGATTGATGCTTGTGGTGAATTTTTGATATGCATTATGATGGAATAATGTTGGATTAAGATGTAAGAGAATCGTAAAACCACTGTGAGAACCTGCTGCGAATCCGCTTTAACCATTGTAAATTGGATGGTCAGGGATTTCAGCCCAGATACTCGGAGATAGAAAACGAGCACTGGCCGCTGCCCTAGTCACCCCAAAACTATGAGCACTTCGTATAAAAAAAAATTATTTTAATTTTTTGGGTGTCCAATTACCCAGTTGATCCAGTGGGCTTGCAGTGGTTGTAATCCTGTTGTAATTGTACTAATTCTATCATCTGCATCATTGTGATACCAAAGTGCTAGCGGCAGATTTACATCCGGTGCAAGCCAAACCGGCAAGCGGTGATTGCATGGAACGGTTTGTTTTGATTTATTTCAGAGACACTCCAGCTTCGGGAGGATACTAGCAGTTCTAAACGCGTGCCCTAAGGGAATGCATGACTCTTGAAGTTATTTGTTATATCAACGTTGCCAAATGAAAATGTTCTTCATTAGCGACTTCAGATATGAGAACTTTGGTAGAGAGAAATGGAATTTTTTTTTTTGAGCTGCTTGACATTTTACAGTGACAGTCTAGAGAGAGCATGCAGTATCATCTTGCTTGTTAATTAGCAATAATAGTGATTTACGTTACTAATGTATTGTACAATTTCTGTTGTATGTTTTGACTCTCAAAAAGTATTTAAATAACGTCAAGAATTGGAAGATTTTTGGGTTATTTTTGAAACGTTAAAAGACCTCTGTTTGCCTTCAGATTTAATTACACTTCCTGCATGTCTATTGACGATTCAATAGAACTATAAGAGATCTATACAAGAACAAAAGATGGGAGAAGTGGAGGAATATACATAACTGAACTAAGACATTCAGATACTACGGTATCTAATGGGATAATTGAACTGAAAATTTACATAAGGGGAATAATCTACACAACATTCGATTTTTAAAATTCATTATAATACATTTCATGCAAAGAAAAGTGTACTTACAATACTAAGCAATAAAGGCATCGAATTAAGATAACCGCTGATTAAATATCTTAAACAAATACTATTGATATACTATAAAGTAAATAAGATGTATGTTTTTAAACATACATCTTATTTACTTATAAAGTAAATAAGATGTGTGATTTTTGGCATCGCCGTTTCAGGTCTGATTTAATAGAAACTTACCAAAAACAATATTTATTTACCATTCCAACGGATACTGGCAAACGGCAACTGACACTACGACCAGGAACGGCAGTAGAAGCCGAACGAAATGCCAATCGCCTATTCCTCTTGTCGTGTAATTTCAGATCGCATCCATTAACGGCCCACATCCCGAACGATCGGCGACAGCGACCAGTGCGCTCGCGAAGGGGCGCCACGGCGCGGGCAAAGCCAAAACGCCTGTGAACGCGCGCGACGCCGATTTTCCTTCCGTGCGCGCGCGCGCATCGCTAGCTCTGCGATGACACGAACCGGCGCTGCTCGGCGCTGCTCGGCGCTGCCCGGCGCTGCGACACCTACTTTCTTGCGCCGCCCCCACCGCCGCTGCCCGTGCAGCTGCGGGCCCTGCGGGCCAGGTCTGGCGGCTGCTGCTGCAGAGGCACTGCGGCACCTGCTACGTGCACTTCTACTACCCTTTGCGATCTGCTTTGTTGAGAAGATTGTTTTGCGGATTAGCTCATGTTGGGCATAGCTGGAAATAAGGATCGAACTTCATACTTCCTTTTTTCTAAGGCTTTTATCCCGCCGACTGCTGGTTGCGCTTTAAAGACGAATATTCCACCACACACTTGACACCAACACACTTCCGGCTGCTCTGATTTGGGGTCAACAAACCCCGACGCCCTCTGCGACAGACAAGAGACAAACAACAATGTCCTAGGCAGGACTCGATCCTGCGACCTTCCGGACCGTAGCGCTGAGTCGGTACACGTTCATAGGCAACTCGCCATCAAGGTCGACATCCATTCATCCACTCATTCATTCATTCATTTCACTCGTTCTTTCACTTGTGTCTGCATGTACTTGGTGCGACAGCCCGCGAACGGGTCACGGCCTACCAGCAGAGTCCCGGCCTCGTGCCCATGCATTACGGGGTACGTGTGGTTAACACGACTACATCCATACGCCGTATTCTGATTTTCTCAACCTGAGCAACGTCGCATAGCAACATATACTGGGATAATGCTAGGAAAACCCACACTATAATCTTGTCCGACCGGGAATCGAACCTGTGGTCGAATCGTGAAAAGCCGACCAATGAGCTACACCGCAAGGGCATTCATTCTTTTCATTCTTCCTAATATGAACAATTTCTACGCTACTAGCGCCATTGCCTGTATCCCGCAAGACAGCCGTTTCCCGTTTACAGAGTTTATTTTTATTTTTTGCAAATTGTTATTTTTGCTGATTGTTTTCAAGTTTTTCTTGTTATAAATATCGTATTTTCTCTTCTAGAAGATAATGCCTTATATGTTTTACGCTTTGGCTTGCCTCTTTCTCTTTGTTACCTCTTGGCTTCTGAAGGTTATACATTCTTTGTTTTTATTTTCAATTTTCTTTTTCCGTTATTATGTCTCATTTTTTACTACTTTCTTTCATCTCTATCTTCTACATTATTGTAATTCTAAATGTTTAGCAATATTATTGCAGTTTCCCTAGCAAATCACTTGTGCTCCTTCCCTCTTCAGCATCGGCAGAAAGCCTGTTTCAGGAGATCAAGATACTTTCCATTTTCGTGAGGTGGGCTTATCATGTTTATATGCCTTGAAAACTTGGATTTATATCTTCGAGCGGAAAATGAGGGTACTATCGATCTTAAAGCTCTCCATCTCCACTTTGCATCCATCTGCAACGCAAATATCTTGGGGGAAATATCAAAGACAACATAAAAGAGAAGACTGGAGTAGTAGGTCCCCTAAGAAATATAGCATCCACAATCCTTCACTCACTCTCATGACAAAAGGTATCAGGAGACGCTATAACATAATCGGGGTAGCATTGTCTATAAGCGACAAGAAGAGAATTGTAGGCTCCTGGGACGGTCCTGACTTTCCACTTTCTTTTTACGTATAAGTGCTACGAGAACAATTCGATAGTCATATATTGAAAGAAATCATCGTTCTCAGGTGCCGTGACCACACACTTTCTTCCGTAGACTCGAAAACTGGTGCTCTCTCCAAACAGCTGTTTCAAGGCAATACCAAGAATTTCTCCCTTAATGTCTGTGCTACTCACAAGCACTAGCGTAAATGTTCCTTCCTCTGCGAGAATTTCCGCAGCTTTCATTCTGAAACCTGCAATACAGCGTACTCCTAGACGTACATTAACGTCGAGGTCAGTGTGTGCGTTCTATCTTCTGCTGTTGGGCCCTTACGTCACATCCTTTCAATAGAAGTTTGCGCTAATGCGGTTAGGTTACGTTTATGATGTACGGTGCGCGCGCAGAGCTGTATTAACTGAATGGTCAGCCAAGCAGGAACCCGCAGCACGTACATTTGAAGTGCTTCGAGTGGTCGCGAAATAATAAAATATAATTCTGGTAGAGACAATTTAGTTAAAAGTAATTGAGAGAAGGAGAGGGAAAGATCATGACACAAATATAAAAATGTGTCTATTTTATTTTTTAAATATAAAAGATTGTTATGAAACGAAGCATGGAATTGCTATAATCATTCTTTGAATTACATTCTTCTCAATTGATAAGACGCCGATTTATTGTGGAAATATTTTTGAATTATTACTCGTATTCCAAAAGTTAAGGAAATACGAAATGCGAAAATTCTGAAAATGAGAAACACGCGTGCTTTAAAAAAAATTAAATTTATGGGCTAAAAATAAGAAAAGGTTTGTAGATCAGAAATATCCGAAATAATTATTTGTTCCTTTTTTTCACCACCAATAAACATATAAGAGTTATTTTTGCATTATTAATTGAAAAGTGAAAAGCTGTACCTGACAGTTATTGATTGGATGGGGCACCACTATAATATACACCGTAGGATTTGCAAAGATGATTTGATGGACCCGCCTTCTTGTGCTGTACTCGTGTTCGCCGACTTTAAACTAACATTGAGAACAACCCACGAGTGACGCAGCTGGAGGTCTCGTGAACGCGTGCGGATGCCTGCGGCTGGGCCAGCGCACGAGCACGCACGCGTGCAAACTATGTGAAGCCGCAGCCCCGCGGTCTGGCTGTCTTCTTCGGAGGTTTTCCTCGTCTCCTGACTGCGTCAGCGCCGCAAGTTAAGAATTTGATACCGGCTTTTTTTCTTAGGACCTGTGTGATGTAAGAAGTTGTCTCTTTCTGCAGAATGAGGGCATTCAAATGTGAAAACTTTGTCATGTTTGGACAGAGAGTAGCTTTGCGTTTGCAAGCAAAGAGGCTGGAAATGTTCGAGGAAGTCAAAGGTTCATCCGAAGCAGCAAAAAACAAAGTGTGTTAGCGCGAACAACCACACGATGTTACAAGAACTAGAAAATATGCAACATACACAACATAGTATATGAATAGGGTAGTCTGGTGTCTTCGAGATTCATTGTCTACCTAACGTAATGTGAAATTCGGCGACTGCTGTGGAATAGGTGATGAGACAGGGAGAGAGAAGAAAAAGGAAAAAGAATGAGAATAGGAAGAGAGATGGAAGAGACAGACAGAAAAATAATTAATCTTAAGCGTCCCTCTGAAAGACATTACAAGAATTTTGTTGTTCATTTTATTTAAAGGGTGTACACCACAGCCTATTCTAATAGGTCAGGTTAATGACGATACGAAATACAACACTTTGCATGTTATACTCGCAGAAAAATTACATTAGTAGTAAGCAAAAGTAGAAAATGTATTATAAAGATCAGAGTCCTTTGCAGGTATTCAAAACTGCAAAAGTAAGTAAACGAAAATGAGTTGAAAGAGGAATAAAATAACTTTCAGGTTCTAATTACGAGCATCCTAACCCCACTTTCTTGACCAAAAAATATTCAATAAATCAACAAATCCACTGACTCCCACAATATACTTTAGACTTACGAGATACCCACTACGCACACCCCACCCGCTACCACCTATTCTTCCAGCAATTACACAGAAATTATGTTATCACAAAAATACTAATTCATTGGTTAAAGCATCGCTCCTACTCATTAAAATTATGTAAGACATCTTTTGGTATTATGCCACTCTCCATACCCTAATTCCCAAGGTATGGAATATAACACAACTTTTGCATAAACCAACTTACATCACTCTACTGTAACATCCATCCAAAACAGCGCTGATTTTTTCACAGTCGACAAAAAATTCAGTTTTGTACACTCTTGGGAAACATAAAGTTTCGCGTCGAAAATGCCTTGACGCGATAGGTTGATGGCTTTGGACATCCCTGCTCGCCGACAGCTCTATCTACCGTTTATTTGTCACGCCAGAGAGGCTCCTGAGATCACCGGAAAGATCGCGTTTATGAATAATGATATGATAATATCAGCAGCAAATGTGCAAATGATCGCAAAGTACGATCTCCCATTCTGAACATGTATCATTCTGGATAGAAATCAAACTGGCCTAAGCATTGATTAACTGAATACCTAAATGATTAGTGTTTGAAACGTTAGCCAATTACGAGTCTGCTGATTCTTCATACTGATAAAAAATTTCACATGATATATTGAAATCGAAATGAAATAATTAACACTATTTGCTAAAAATAATACTAATGAAACAAGGTTTTTTTCACTAAATATACGTTCTTTCACAAAAAAACAGAAATACTATAATAAATTTCAAAATAGCCTTTTTTAATTTTTAGACTCAACTTTCTTCGTAATGACTAGACATTCCTTAATTATTCTTATTCTAATTGTTTTTGACCGTTCAACTAGGCCAACGGCATTTAACACCCAAACATTTAGCACGAATGTTTTTAAAGAATGATACCATTTTTTTGTTTTTCTTCCAAACAAGTCTGGAATGGAGAAGGTCCCGTTTTCAATCTAGACCCCTGAATTAAGTGTTATCGGTCAAACATTTAATTTTTAACATATTTCGATTGTGTCACGTGAGTGTTGTGGACCTTTTGCTTAGTTTCAAATAAAAAATATTTTAATTGTTGAATTTTTGGTGTTATTGGTCCTGCTGCCATGCTGGCTGAAATCTTTTAGAAATCTCCAAAACGTTAACGGGTGGTCCAAAACACCGCTGACGATAACTTAAAATCGTTATTAAAAATGCTCAAACGGTACAGACAACATTATATTATTGTATCTCCACACTACATAATGCTCCACACTAATTTGCTCGCACACTACATAATACTCCACAACCATTATTATTTAATTTTAATACAATGGATCAATTTTCTAATTTTCTTACAATTGAAATATCGCCTTCTTCGCGAACAGCAAAATTTTCATACCGTTTTATGCATAAAATTGTCACGACAATGGTACAAATGTTATAATTTAGTGATTTTATTGCTCTGTAGAATGGATAAAATATCTATGTAGGGTGGGAACCGAACCCGCAACTTCACGAGTGCTAGACAGCACTTTGATACTGAGCCATTTTTCGCCCTTGTCCTGCTGCCTTATACCATCACATTTTATATTAACGAAACTTGGAAAGAAACATCACGTTTTACAAAAATTAATGTCATTGACGTTTACTGGCAGGAATCACAAAAGTCTTTTTCCTCAGTGCTACAACTATTTGCTCTTCAATGGATGTTGAAATATTTTAAACTCTCTCCAATAAGGTAAATTAAATCTCATAGCACGATCTACAGAACGTAGTTCGG
>BOPP01000449.1:0-10532 GCA_017312745.1 Gryllus bimaculatus
ATCTTCCTATGCTGCGCCAAATTCCTGGAGATCCATTCTCGAAAATGTAATTTATTTGTCGTGAAAGTACCGCTTCCCAGGTACGTCACAATATATATGTATATCCACTTATTCGATACGTGGGCCCTCTTAACGAATTATTCTCTCATGCAAAGTGTTTGCCCAAAGTGGGAACAGCGCCATCTTCACTACCGTCCTTTGATACATACGAGGGAAAAATCAATAAAATTTGGTGTCATTTTTGAGAAAATGTTTTTTTTATAAAATATATTATCTTGTAAGCAGAATTCTACGAAAATTACTCGTTTTTCTTTTTAAACTAGTGTTCATCACCATCTTTGAAGTTCTATGTTTTAAACAAATTGCATATAAGACAAAAATCTTTATCTCTAATAATGTACTTTTGCTAATTTTGTAATGATAATTTTTCACAATTTTTGAAACTACATTGTTCATCGAAAATGAAACCCCAAGCAAGTATTATATCAACTAGGAACACTAGACCAGAGATTTTGAATTCACCATTTTTAGATATTTCAATATTCCATTTTTTATTAAAATCGTATTAAAATACTTATATTTATTATAAATTTATAATATTTTCATCCTTATATCCAAAAATATTCTCTTTTTTGCAATTATGCGCGTTGAGGGTTTTTTGAACCATAGACCATATATTTCAAAATACTTCATTTTTAACATTTCATGCATCATTTCAAGTCTTCAGTAAAATTCAATGTAAGACCTGGTTTTAAATGTTCTTATTGTTTGTAATAAAATTTTAATTTTAGCAACTGATTCTCCATAATAATAATAATGAGTTTACGTGTTTTGAGGTGTTGAGATTCCTATTTTAATAATAATATCATAATAATACAAAATCTAGACCACATTTTGAATTCAATCCTGTAAAAAGTTTAATTCAACAATATCTTTTGCCATCAAACCTTTTAAAATAATCTTAAATGTTTAGAGATCTTTATTATTCTTTTCATTTAAACAATAATTATCGAATAAGCTACATCATGATAAAATTTAAAAAATATTACCTAACAGATGGGTATGGGATGGCCGGGATGGCCGAGGTGGCTAATTGGTGAGTACGGGCTAGCTCTTTGGAGGGAAGGTTGACTATTCGAGTATTGTTTGTGACAATTCGGTTGCCGCAGGAAATAATTGAAGATTCCACAAACTTGATTTAAAACCATTTGAAGAAACTCTAATTGCAAATAGTATTAATGAAGATAAATAAATTGGGAGGGTCTGTGTGTGATTTTCCAATTTTTAAGTTTTAAACAATTTTTCACATCTCTTATTGGATTTGTAAAACGTATGTCTCGTCAAATCCATTGTTGTCTTTTATCACTTATGACATTTATAGAAGTACCTTTTCTCTGTATAACCCGGGTGGTTAAATGACGAGTTTGTTCACAACGTTTCGTGGAGAAGGGCCGCTGTTTCGAGGCTGGGCTCAGGGATAGAATTGAATTGAATTGAATTGAATTGAATTGAATTGAATTGAATTTGCCTTATTTTACGTGGCGGGATAATTATTTGTCACAATTTTCTGTTTCTTTTAACCAGCAAAAATTATTTACAGCGTCGAGGTATTCCTGCCGATCTGCAATCTTTTTCTACCCAAACGAGAAATATTTTACATTTTGATTATTTTTCCACTGTCCAATGCTGCAACTGAAACACGGAGCTCTTATGACGTGATAACCTAATCCGTGAACGACCCCGGTTGCCGAGGTTGGTTAAATGATGTGTATTGTCTCAGTGCTTCGGAGGCAAGATCGGCTTGTTCGAATTCTTGGTAAACATAGAAAGGTATGTAATCGTGCTCCAGCAAACACTGCAATTTCGCCAGAATAAACCTCATTGGCGGTTTCCGATAATGAAAAAGTGGATAAATTCTGTTGCTAAATTAAGAAAAAAATTCTAACTCGTTATGTAACCAAAATCTATGTTTTGTTGGTTATTATTACCGAAAAATCGATTGACGGCAAAATGTCTGTCTGTCCGTTTGTCTGTCCGTCTGTGGTTAACGTTAGTGGCTAAACCGTTCAGTTGATTTTCTTCGAAATTGACATATTCTTATTAATGTAATATTGATGTAGATAACAGATTGATGGTAACGGCTTTGGAAGTTTCTAATGAATATTTTGACGTTTGAATGATTTGTTTACGTACATCGGTACCTTTTTATACCTTTGTCAGAGTTCGAACATTGCGGCACATTTATTCTGTGGATCTTAATTCGAGTTTAGCGGAAAAAATATTAGCAGCTTCGCAACGCATTTGCTGGTTATGTAGTAGTGTAACATTATGGAGACTTTAGAAACAATGCGAGAAACATTTGTGCTTTGGAAGCACCCCCAGTTTCTATATAATGCATGATCTTCATCAAGAATGATTCTCATATTATATTCCTGATGATTTTGAAATTGAGGATAACTGGATAGACGTTTTACATCACATCTTTTTCAAATATTTTCCATTTGTTCATCATACCCTGCATTACTCATAAGTTTAATGAAATATTTTTCAAAATTATTACACGTTTGTTGCCTTAGTACTGTATTTTTATCAATGTGGTTTTAACCACGCTTTTTGATCGTTGATGATCATAACTTGATGAATTTTATTCAAAATAATACTTACTTGTATAACAAATATTTTCATTCTATAACAGTAATATAATTCATTTATCTCTTTTAATATACTCATAAGCTTCATATTTTTTTGTTTATTCCCTATGCCTTTGATTATAAGATCCTGTTGATAGTTTGAGAATTCATTGATATTTGAAATATAATGATCAGAACATGACGGGAAATCTTTAAATTTATCCTGTAAATGATCTGGAATGTTTGAATCTACTTCAAATGTATATCCTTTACATCCATCAAGTAAAATATCGATTGAATTGATGCTTTACCATACAAACTATTTTAACCTAAATACATAATATAGGTGAAATGTTTCTTAATATTATAAATGCAAATGCTTTCACCTATTTCTTTTGATAATTTGTCTGTTTTTTGAGTTTTTGGATCATAGAAATAACAATTATTCGCTGTTGCATATCAGTTTGAAACCATTGATATTCCACCACGTATTATTTTTCTTTTAATTCATATAAATCCTAATAAGGTACACGTTATAATTTTTGTCACTTGAGTTTTTAAGATGCATGATCAGCTACTTGTAGTGCTGACATGTAATACACAGCATCTAATCCATAATGCTTATAGAATGTTGTTCTAAAATTATAAAATACATTTAATAGAATTGAATTCAATTTGAGATATAAATTGTGATAATCTCCAATTTTTTTACAATTAAAATGTTCATACACATGTTTTACAAATTTAAAATATATTCGTTTATTATTTAAAACATATGTCCAATCTATCGCGTTAAATTTTAAATCCTGTTGAAATTTATCTTAATTATCAATCAGTCCATGTGGATAATACTCTTTTGTAATACTAAATGTATATATTTTTTGAATACGTGTCACACATTAATAAAGTGTTGATAATTACTTGTTCTTGAAACTGGTTGAGAACACATGTTATATAATGCAGAAACTTTTAATATAAAATTTTCTTCGATAGATAGACATTTGCCATTTTCTATGGCTTGCTTAGATTTATAATGAACACAACATGCATTATTCATCTCAGCTAAATTTTAAACATATTAATCTAAACATGTATTTAAATATCTATATGTATTAATAAAGCTAAATTCAATATCTACAGGACATCCTCTCTCTATATTTTTTCTTTCTTGACCACATTTATCATCAACAAAGCGATAATATCCTTTTTTTACATTTATGACTCATACAGATTAAATACGGTTCAGGCGTTTGACCTACAATTACTTTTTTACAGAATGTTAAATATTTTTCTGATGTATTTGGTATAATCTCTTTGCATGAATAAACGTTTCAAAGTTTTAAAATGCTCGTAAATATAATATAGAATCATATTTTAAATTACGAAAGAGTAAGAAACAAATGTTGGAAGACGAAAATGTAGATTACATACATTACATGCTGCACCTCATACTTCACCAGTAATATGATTATGATCAACCACTTTCACTTAAATCCATGTTGATCTGAATTTCTATTACAAATGTGACACGATGTAGCCTTTTTACTATCAGTTTTACTCATTTCTGTGGTCCATCGTAATTTAATATTCAGATGTAAATATTTCTCGCAATATTATTTACTTAATTTCCCAATTAATTCATTAAATGATTAAATTCTCGGCTATCCGGGAGACGTTTCGCTGTGTTTTTTTAGTTTTCCCCACTCCAGTTACCCTGGAGTGGCGGGAATTTATTTGTCTTTTGGGGTACATTATGTATAACTGCAGCCGATTTGGCTTGTGTAATTAGGGAAGGCTTTATTGATTATATACAAACTAAAACTATCTTATAACTATAACTATATACATTACCACTTTGGGGTTTATTAGTTTTTAGACGTTTTTTAATTATTTAATTGGGAGTTTTTGAAATTGTTCCATTTTCTTCTTTTAATTTTTTTCTCTCACTCGCATTCACACTTAAAATAATTATATTTACAATCGCATCCAATCATTCATTCATTCATTCATACAAACACACAACACTTCACAACACTATATACACTTTTAAAGCACTTCAATCGAGCGTCCGTGGCGCCGCGACGGCTTCGGTCCCCAGCGACGCTGGCCCAGCGGAGCGCGCATCCGCACCGCCCGCGCGGTTTCCGGCATCCGTGAGCGGCGATCCCCTGTCACGCACTTGCTGCTCCCCCGCGTCGCAGAGCTCATAGAGCTTGTGCGGGGGCAGTGCGCGGAAGGTAAAAGGCGACGTGCTGTGGGCCCTTTCTTCTGTGAAAGGCCCTGTGCACGCCGCTGTTCGCCGCCTTGCCGGTCTCGCGCAGGATGCGCGGAGCGGACGGCCTCAGCGCCCTTCCGAGCGCCGTCTCCGCCCTCTTTGGTAGCTCCGCCGGGAACTGGTTGCGAACGCCAAAGATTCTGAAGACGCCAGCGTTTTTGGGTTGTTGGTCAGGTCTGGTAAGAGGCAAGGGCGGGCGCGCCGCTCTGTTCTCTGCTATCCGGATGGGGTGCAGAGTGGAGGGAGAAGCTGCCGCGAAAACCTCACAAGCGTACGCCCACAAGGGACGCACGCAAGCAGTGAATAAGCGGCACTTTAGAGGAATTGCTAAGTCGGGAGAACGGAGAAGAGGTTTCAAAAGAAGGGTGAGTGTTTTAATTTTGACAGCGAGACACCGAGCGTGCGCATGCCAGCGACGACTGCTGTCAAGTAGCACTTCCAAATATCTCGCTTCGCTCCGCCAAGGTAGATGCGTACCAGCCAAGCTCACCGTTTCATTGGGGTTAGCCCTCTTACGAGTGAAGTTGACGGCGACAAATTTCCCCAGGTTGAGAGCGAGACATGTCCGACTTAGCCTTTCAGGAAAGGTGGCGAGACAATTACTTAAGTATTTAACTGACTGCCTTCCGTTCGCCGATTTCGCGTTGTACGCAAATCATCCGCGAATATCAGCAGCCCGCAACGTTGAATACCAGTTTTTGTTTCATCAGGAAGCGGCGCGTCATCCACGTATAAGCTGAAGAGGGTAGGAGAAAGAACACTCCCCTGAGGCACGCCTGCCTCGCCTCGTCTGAGGGACGAGTATACGTTATTGACGCGCACTTTAAACTGCCTGTCAGAGAGAAAACTCGCGATCAGTCTCATGTAGCAATCGCTCACTGCCGCCCCCGTGAGGCACTCGAGCTAGCCCGCATGCCACACAGAGTCGAAAGCCGACCGCATATCCAGAAAGACCACTGGCAGGTTCTGCCGTCTCTCGAGGGCGAGGCCGATCTCCGTGCAAAGCCGCGTAAGCTGCTGCGCGGAGCTGTAACCAGCTCGAAAGCCAAATTGTTCATCTCTGAGAAGATTGAGACGACGTATTTCCTGTTGCAAACGTGACACGATAAGTCTCTCAAACATCTTCCCTAGGATGGAGAGTAGACTAATAGGTCTATAGCTTCTTGGGAATAGTTTATTTTTGCCAGGTTTTGGAAGTAGCGCAATGGTCGCAATCCTCCACGCCTTGGGAAAATAGCCGCACGCCAGGCACGCATTCAGGAGCTCGAGTAAAAACTCGACTCCGCGCCCGCCCAGAGCTTGCAGCTGCGCTGCGGTGAGACCGTCCGGGCCGCCTGCCTTCCTCGAATTGAGGTGTTCTAGCTCAGCTCGAAGCTCCTCTCCCATTACTCGGCGTGCCGAGGTGGGAGAGGACAACAGGCCAAAGGTATTGCTGCTGACCGCACGCACTACTGGCGCACCACCTACAGCGGTGGCAGCCAATGGCAGCGAGGCGGCGCCCGTTTCGAATGCGCGAAACTGCAACGCAAGCGGATTCGCAAAGATTTCGCTTTTTGTCGCGACGTCCCACGCGTAAACGGGCCGAGGTTGTGGAGCGCCGGGCGCCCCCGTTGCTCGGAATCGGGCACTTTACTCCCTGTTTGCGGCCCAGCGCACGAGAAAGATCCCAAATGTGCCTCTCGTGGAGATTGCATTTCGAAATAGTATCAGACCATTGAGCAGCTCTCTCATCCCGTAGAGATGAACGGAATTCTCTGCTTAGATTGCGCGCCCGCTCTCCGTCAACGGGATCGCCATAGCGGCGATGTACTTTGACAGTTCTGCGCAATTCTCTTAAGATCCTTCTTTGCTCATCTGTGAGCTCAGGTCAAGAATTCTCTACAAGCGTGACAATTGTATTTTGTTTGAAAGCCGATTTGTATGTTACAGTGAAGTGATTCACTACTTCGTCGATCTCGTCTTTGTTGCCGTTTCTGATGGCTCCGAGGCCGCCCCAAGTTCTATGTCTGGCGTTAAAGTCACCCAGAAGGATAACTTTGTAATTTAGTGCGAGAAGCGCATCAATTTCAGCCGGATCTAAGGTTTGGTCTGGGCAGTAGACTGATACGACTAGTAGTCGGCCGTTTCCTACCCAGACGTACGCCCCGACCGGCTCTAGAGACGCCAGAGCAATAGCAGGGATTTCGGCTTCAAGCTGCGGCAGTTCTCGGCGCAGCGCGATTATTACTCCGCCGCCTGGCCTGCCAGCGAGGTCTCGGCGATAAACAACAAATCCCCGGAGTTTGAATTCGTGTTCATCACTAAGCCACGTTTCTTGTAAAGCCAAGATATCGAGTTGCAGTACTTCTGCAAAATGTTCAATTTGCTGGGCTCTGAAGATTGCACTTCGCGCGTTCCAAGTGCAAGCGCGGAGAGGTGCTATTCGTTTGTCTACGTTCTGATTTTGTCTAGACATTGTCGGGTATCATATTTAGGATTCGCTCAAACATTGCTAAGAACTGGCTCTTAGTGACTGTTTGGGCGGCAGCTGCGGGTGCAGTGGGCCGCGCTCCGGCCGCCCCGGAGGGTGGTGCGTTGGCCTCTGGGGGGGTGCGCTGCGCCGAGGCTGCGCGAGGCTTAATTATAAATTTGCAATGAAAATTGATTTGATGTCCAAAAAACATTGGAACTTTTTTGATAATGGTACTGACATTACGATTAAACCCACATATTCGCATTTTTAACAGAAAAGTGAAATTGATCTAATTACTTTGAATACAACAGAATATATTTCGTGAAGATAACAGTTTCGCTTGTTTCTCAGTTTACACTCGGCATCAATAAATTACATACATTACAATAGATTGTTACATTAAAATGGAAAAACATACTTACTAAATATAATATAGAGTTTTACTCGACGTTACTCGTGCATGTTCACTTTTCAAAAATTGTAAACGCACAGGATTTGGTCTCTAACACGCTGTATGTTCCTGCTATGTATGTTTCTGCCAGATCACAGAAATGATATTCAATAGGCGATATTTTTGAATCCGTACGATTCGCATTTCTAACAGTTGTTCTTTTGCAGATCCGTTAAAGTAAATCGTTTTACATGGACAGTAGCTTAAAGTTTTCTGTTTGTACACTACGCTTCCATAGATTAGAAGTAATGCTGGAAAACACCTGATATTTATCGCATCGCGGACCAATGAAACATTTCGTGATAAGATTCTATTTATCAGCATTCGAGATACTACAAACACTAGGAATTTGTAATGGAAAGAAATTATTTAATCATAATATGTACGTATGGTCCTTGCAAATCATGTGTCAATAAAATGTGCTTTCAGATTATCAGGGGAAGTGGGCCTCCGTAGGTGTGGTGGAACCAACCTTCCTAAGAGATGACAACCCTGAAAAAAAAAAACATCTACCTCCAGAATTAAGCATGGGGGTTGGACGCAGGGCTAACATCCCGGCTCCATAATAAAACTTCAGTTCAATGCGATTTAAATATGCCTCGGACCGGAGCAAAATTAAATGTACGACAAAGGCTACGAAAACGGACATTGAAAATTGGAACATGGAATATACAAGGCCTACGAACAAAGAAGAGGAAGGTCATCTCAGAAATTGACAAAATGAACCTGGACATAATTATACTTACGGAAACGAAGAAAATAGGGACAGGGGAAGAAATTTTAAATGAATATCTTCATATTTGAAGTGGTGTACCCAAAGATTTTAGAGCTGGAAGTGGTCTCTTTCCATATTAAACGTAAATGGACAAAATTCATTAAACAGACAGAGAATATTAATGAAAGGATACTAAGAATAGATATGAACGTTTTTCATCATAAGATAACAATTTTAGGGGCATGCCGTAAATGATAATGCACTTGTAGATGAAAAGAAAAAGTTCTTTCAAGACCTCAGCGAAACTATAGCGAGTATTCTGTAACAAAATGAAATAATATTAATTGGGGATTTTAATAGCAGAGTATGTAATAGAGAACGTGAAGTAGTAGGTCAATACGGAGCGGATAATATTAATGACAATGGAAAAAATTTAATCAACCTATGTAAGGAACATGCACTATGTGTAGGGAATTCGTTGTTCAGACATAAAAGCATCCACAAATATACACGAATAGATCCAATAAGAAATATTCAATCTGTAATTGATTTAGTTGTGGTGAAGAATGAAAGAAGAGTTAAACTGAATGATGTGAGACCGTCAACCAGCATGTGGAACTGAACATCACATGGTAGTGAGCAAACATGTTTTTCCTTTTAGAAATAAACAAAGATGTACTGAAAAAGATACGGAGTTTTTAATTGAAGAACACGATGTAAATTTTAAAACGGATCTTTTAAAACAATACAGTGTTGAGATGCTCTACCAAAACAGAATTAAGAATAAGCTAGAAAACTCAGAAGATAAAAGTCCCGAAGAAATGTACAATCATTTAAAAGAGGCTGTTTTTGAAGCAGCTAAGGAAGTTCTAGGAGTGGAGCAAGAAAAAAGCAAGTTTGTAGAGAAATTGAGCGAAAATTTAGAAAGCATGATTCAGGAAAAGAAAAAATAGTATTTGACATGGATTTCAAATAGGAATGACGACACATGAAAGGAATATATAGAAAAGAGAAAAGAAGTTAAAGAATTAGTAAAAATTGAAAAAATGAACACTAGGAGAGATTATGTAGGGATATAGATAGTACATTGGGATATAACAGATCAACTGATCATGGAAAACAATTAAAAATATGAGAAAAACTGTAACAGAAGCAAAGTGCAAATAATAACCCCTACAAAGTGGATTGGCTACTACGAAAAATTATTGCAAGAAAATAGAGTCAAATACCCACAAGATTTGGAATGCACACATTGGCGAGAATGGGAACCTAAAATCAGTCGGCTTGAAGTAAAGAGGGCTTTGGCGAGAGCCAAAAAAAATAAAGCTCCAGGACCATGAAACCTTAGAATGGAACTTTTAAAATACGGAGGCTCTAGTATATTAGAATTGAATTTAGCGGTGAATTAGTCTAATAGAATTGAAGTTAGCGGTGATATCCTGCAGGAATGAAATATATCATACATAATTTCCATACACAAGGAAAGTGACAAAACTATTTGTGAAAATTACAGAATAATTAGTGTCATCCCATCAATAGCTAGGCTATTCGCTAGCATTTTAAAGGAAAAAAATACAAAAAGGAATAACTTTCAGCGAAGACCAAAGTGGTTTTGGGGAGTGGGAGGTCATGTTTGGATAACATCCATTGCTTACGCCAGATAAGAGAAAAAAATGGACTGCAAAATTTAGATACATATATGACCTTTATTGACCTGGAAAAGTCCTATGACACTGTTCCAAGATGTAAAATTTGGCCAGCAATGAAAAGACTGAAAGTACAAAAAAATGGATTAATTTAGTTACAAAAATGTACCAGTATACTAAAGCGTGCATTAAAATGGGGAGGAAAATTACCCGAAGCATTAGAACTAAACAAAGGGTTAAAGCAAGGATGTAGTTTATCGCCAATTCTCTTTAATATATATATGGAACAAGCTTAGGAAACCTGATACAAGAAATGTTCTCAAATGGGAGTTCCCATAAATGACAAGTGCTTACATTCTTTGC
>BOPP01000449.1:26099-36831 GCA_017312745.1 Gryllus bimaculatus
GAAGAAGATGTATGTTGGTATGTATGTGTATATATATATATATATATATATATATATATATATATATATAACAAAATTGTTTGTGATGCCATTTGCAACTCAAGAACGAATGTACCCATTTTAATTATCTATAATTTCTTGAATTCATCTCCGCCCGGAATAGCAGATTAGCGAACGATTAGCAGAACAAAGCGTTCTAGGGCATGAAAATCTAAAATTTTGAGAAACATCAAAAAGAAACGTTTCTGACATCCTTTTACTATCTTTCATTTTAATTTTTATAATTCAATTTCCATTCAAACTGCGATCTACACGAGCGTCATTGTTGCTGGCCGTGGCCGTGTGAAACGGGGTGGTGTCGAACAGGACATGACGAGCTGGGGAACGTGGTAACGTGAACTAATGCGGAGCAGGGAGACGACAGCAAGGGGGCGATTGCAGCATGAGAACAACCAGCACTGGTAGAACGGATAGACGTCAGCGGGGTGGTGCCATTGTACAGCGCCGATGGCTGAACTGAGTCTCCTGAGACTCTACGACTCCTGTAGAAGCATACGCTAGGAAATACATGAATTCTATCGGATACTATTGATCGCTAACGTGAGTGGCGAACGAACGGACGGATGTTACTGGGGCTATTATAAGTAAAATATATTGTCAAATAAAATTTAATTGCCTGTAATAATAAATTTTATCTGTCTGTAAATGAGTTTGTTAGAACCGATTTAACCCACAAAATACTTATTCTACAAGCATGACATATAAACTCATTACAGACACTTCCGTTGGACAAAGTTGGTTTTTGTTACACAGTGTTATTCCTATATCCCGCAACACATGGCAAGATTTTGGGCTCTATATCTTTAAATGCTCCCAAACGAAGCATTCTAAGGCATTAAAAACTAAAATTTTGAGGCTAAGAGCCGGAACAAAACGTTTCTCACACCATAATCTGCAGTATGAGATCTTTTTGAACATTCTATTTCATTTTTGCTGGTTCGGCGCATCTTGATATTATCCCACCTGCTCAAAGACATGCAGAATCTGCAACCAAATGTGTATGAGAGGGTCAGAGAGACACACAGAGACAGAGAGAGACAAAAAAGACAGAGAGAGACAAAAAGAGACAGAGAGAGACAAAAAGAGACAGAGAGACAAAAAGAGACAGAGAGAGACAAAAAGAGACAGAGAGAGACAAAAAGAGACAGAGAGAGACAAAAAGAGACAGAGAGACAAAAAGAGACAGAGATAGAGATAGATAGAGAAAGAGGGAGAGAGTGGAAGAGAGAGGGAAAGAAGAGAGGGAGAAGTAGAGAGAGAGCGAGTAAGAAAGAGGGCGGAGAGGGAGTCAAAGAGGTGGGAAACGGAGAGACGAAGAGAGGGGAGAGAGGAAGAAAAACTGAGAATCGAAGAGAGGGGGAGAAACCAAGAGGGAGAGACGAAGAGACGAAAGGCGAAAAAAGTGGGAGACGAAGAGATAGGGAGAGACAGGAAGGGTAGGAGAAGAAAGAGTTAAAGGACAAGATCTGTCGGATACCGCTAGTAAACGCATAAAAATGAAACGTGGAAAATGATTATCTTCTATTCGATGTGCTATTATAGGACCTATTGGATGTGCTAACCTTTATTTATTGGTAATTACATTATCATTCCCGGATGGTTAAATTGGGATAAAATAAATCAATGTGTATGTATTTTCAAAATCCTTTGAAGAAGATAAATATCAGATATTTATGAATAAGTGTGAAAATAATTATATATATATATATATATATATATATATATATATTACATTCATAAGTTATCACAATGATATAATACCACTTGCAAATTGTGAAGAACATTTATTAGCATTATTCGATGATTATATATTAGGGAATGAAGCTATTGTAAGATAATATTTCACACGTGGTAGACAGAGGTATTGATTGCTTGTATTTAGCTCAAGCATGTTCAAAAATTCTTAAGCGATTGTTTAGAGATGATGGTAAATATAGAAATAAAATACAATCGTTTTTTAGTAAAATAGGTACACAGTATCTGTAAAGAGACAGATGTAATATAAAATCCTCTTTGTTTAAGAAAACTGATGCAAGATAAGGTAGTCTGTGTAGCTGTTCATTTTGATATTTAGGTATTTAAACACAAAACCTGACACGCAATATAAAATCCTGCCAGTTTAAACATAAAAACAGACATACTATTTGCATCTTGTTATTTTTTGTTTTATAACTGTTTGCAATGTATAAGCCAAAATAAATAGAACAGAAAAAATAAAAGATACATTGCGAGAATGGAAACAACATGATCGTAATCAATATGCAAAATATAAAAAGGAAGATCAACCTGTCACAGATAAATTAAATTATTTAGTTGTTAAAGTAGAAAACGTTCGTAAACGGTTAATCAATCAATGGAAAATGATCAGGATAAACAAATAGTATCTAATAAGCATGATTTTGATTATGATTATTTCCAATGCCAGCAACACCATCAGAACCGTCGTTTAAAAAGCAATTATATACAATCACCAGATACTCCAAAACATTAGAATTATAAAAACGATTGAAAGCAATAGAAGAAGAAAATATAAAAAATATACAATTAGAACATAAATTAACTGAATATATTAAAAATGCAAGTGAGATTAGATTTCAGATCTGCATTTGATTTTAGACCTGTAGGTAAATACAAATATATTGGTGTGCGAGAGATGAATTTAAAAATGATGGTATTATTATGCAATGTAAAACTATGAAGGTAGTGATGAATGATTAAGTCTATTAACAAAATACATCTCATATTTAATGATTAGAATCCAAATACTAATTATGTTCGATCAATTACTGGAGAAAAAAGGAATATAATATTTAAAGGATTATGGGCTAAAGAAAAAAATAAAGAACAAAATCAGTTACATCACTCCAGTCATTTACTGGAATGGGTGATATTTAAAAATAGAATGAAAAACATGTTGAATATGTTTGGATGAATGATGTACAGGATCTTATAGATGGATTATTAGTGATACATAGTGTAGACAAAGCTGGTAATGATAATTTTTATAAGGAAAAAGAAATCATAAAGATGTTAACAGGTAAATTTCAACATTTTATTACTCAAAATCCAAAAGGAATTATATATTTCATTCGATTTTTACATTGTATATCACATACGTTTTGTAAATCTGAAAACATGGTGCTGGTATTATAAATTGGGCAATTAGTCATTTACCATTAGAATTCTCCTAATGGTACCCATTAAACATCTTCCTGGACCTGGTACAGATCTTAAAACTCTATTAGAACGAGGTGATGAAGTAATTAATCCACTTGATGAAGCTTGTAAATATCATGATATTCCATAAAGAGACCATAAAGATTTAGACTCTAGACATCAAGCTGATAAAATATTACATGAAGCAAAAAACGAATATTTAGTCAATTAGACTAGAAAGAAAGAATGCTTGCTACTGCAGTCACCGGTACCATGTTTGATAAAAGAAAATGAGAAGCATTTGTGCATAATTGTATTACAATTTATATCTATGAAGCATCCATGGTCTGAAATTTAAAACATAATAAATGCCACACAATATATTATAACGTGCTTCTTGATCACGATTACTTTGCCCCGGGTTGGGCAGATATTTTGTAACCTGCATCAACATTGAATGTTACTAAATAAACTTATTTTATTATGTCCTAAGCTGGGTAGCCAATTTTAACTGTTTGATGATTCTTCTAATTTAATTCGCCCTGCTATACTCGTAAATTAATTACTCTAATAATTTGACTAGCTAAGCTATACTCTAATAACTCATAGTTTGACTAGCTCTCTTTTTCTTTATATCTTGCATTAGTTCAACGTACAACATTCATTACCTTACCTGTTGCAAGGGGATGTGTGACTCTGTTCAGACATCACGATTCCTGGAGAGAGCGTAGGCTTCCGCTGCCGGAGTCAGTACTTACTTGGCTATCCGGGAGAGGCCGCGTTATTGCGCAATAACTACGCCCTGATGAAGGTCTTAGAATGGCGACCGAAACGTTGGCACCTGTGCCCTGAATACGGCGTCTCCCGAATAGCCAAGTAAGTAACGATTCCTGGAACATCTCCGGGATTTACTGCGTACTGAATTGATGGCAATTCAATGAAATATCAGCCTTTTCTTGTCAATCAACATGTATGCGCACCGCGCGTCCGTGTCGTGCGAGCGCGTGCAGACGCGGTCCTCACCTGGTACCCACCTCTCACACGGCGCCACGTACGATGATGAGCCAACAGCGTGTACCGTACTGTTGGCTATAGGCGCGCACAGCGCACACACATATCGGCCTCTGGTAGCTCACGCGATGTAGCCAGAGGGCTGCTAAATAAATGGCTGGAGGACCACCTCGTACGAGGAAATGAGGGACCGGCCGAAATGAATTGGCAAAGCGGATAGCTTAAATGTGAATTTAATTTATATTGCCTCTAGGAATTAATAATTAAAAAACTTACAATTTAATAAAAATATGAAAAACAAAAGGACACATAACTCTAAAACTACAACAAAACAAAATTCGTGTCAGGCCAGAGCGGTGAATACTAATACGAATTAAAAACTAAAACTTTAGTTTAGAGTTTACAGAAAAAAGATGCAATGAACATGACATAAATCCAATAAGTGATTATTGAGTTGATACATGTTCTAAGCTTGAGCAGCTTGGCTCGGCACTTCGGAAGCAGAAACAGGTACCTTGCTAACATGCCGTTGAATCGTCGCCGGGGCGTGGCACTCGCTGCGCTGAGGTATCTGAGATCTCACAGGGCGCCTCTGAATGAGCGCTGCAGCCTCTCCCGACACGAAGACAAGGCAGTGCGCGCTATCGTGGTCAAATTTATAGGTGAGGGCAAAGAAAAAGCCGAGATGGGCGGCCCTGGTGTCGACCATCGGCTATGCGGGCAGCCTGCGTCCCTGAATGATGTAACATGTCACGTCTGCTCCGCTCCTGACAAAAGACCTGTATCTCAATGACCTGTATCTCAACTGGTGATCTCAATGAATCTCCCGGGGCGTTTTTTTTTTCTTCCAGTTACCCTGGAGAGGCGGGAGTTTATTAGCAAATGTGGATACATAAATATTTCTGCAGCCGTTAGGCTTTTGCAGCTAAGAAAGGGCATTATCTTCAACAAACTACCTTACATTCTATCTTAAAACTAATGCATATGCCGCTTTGGGCCTATTCTAGTTTTATAAAAAAATTCTTAAAATATTAATAAAGTTTTTTTATATTGTTGTTGTTTTTAACTTTCACTCTTAAGGTGGTTAGAGCGAGATATTCCCTAGTAGACAGAGAGTCCATATTACGTTCAAAAATAATTATTGCAGCGCGTGAGTCCCAGCGGACGAGTGAGCCCGCCGACAATTGCCAGGCACATTGTGGGCCTAGCCGCACGAACATTGAGGCCAAAGCGGCCCTGGCGCAATAGTGTAAATAGTGTTTAGGATGTATATCTGTGTCAGTGTGAAAAGTGCGGTGTGTCAAGGTTGTAAATAGAACATTGTGTGAATGTGCTGTGAATAAAACAGAAAAAAATACCCCGCAAGAAACGTTTAAAAGCTAAATACGCTTGTACGTAATACAAAAATCTGGTGCTAATGCTTAGGTTTTCAGCCAGCTGCAGCCTCAATCCATAGTAAGTTGAGAATAGAACTAGTAATAAGCTACGCGCCTTCTTTGTGCATAAGCCGTGAGCTCGGCACAAGAAAAATTCAACTCACGCCTGACGGGCACCTGCGGAGGAAGATTGAAAAAAGCGTCCAATGCTGATGAGGGGAAAAGTATTGCCGAGGTACGCGACTGACTGGGTCATGTACGACATGATGGGAAGTGGCGTTGAAATTAGTTCTACTAGAATGGATAGATATATCCATTCCTCATGACAGAATAGAATACAGATTGGTAACATGAACATATATTAATTGTTTAATTTGCCATAGTGATTACGTTGTGGTTTATTGTATTGATCAGTTATGAATAGTGTGGCCTTACGTGAATTGTCATCGAGTTTTAAGCAGGTTAAATATTTGTAATTTTTAAATTATGTACACATGTTTTCTGTGAAGTTTTGCAATTAAAAAATATTAGATTCGTTACGTGGTTCTTCTGTGAGGTTATTCGTAGTAATTTTAAAAGGTTAATTTAAAGGTAAACTATAGTACGCGAATTAGGCGGGTTTTCACGCCCCCCTTCGGGGAAGTCTATGAGTGGAAAATTCCATGCTATATATCAAAAGCAGTGTAGGATATTATTCCAAATAGCGGACCGTGGAATAATTAACAAGAGAGCTGGGAACGATAGTGTCATGTAACACATCTAACAGGGAGACCGCAGGACAATCCTTTTGGAGACGCGGGCATCAACATAACGGAGTAAGACATATCTTAGCTTTGAACTTTCATCAAAGCGTCATGGCGTTTAATATTTAAAGGATATAGCATATTAAATCCATAAACGAGCTACAAACATTGTTAACGTAGAATTTCACAATAAATGTTAATTGTGTGTTTGCGCACGCACGTGGCTTGGCAACCACCGCCGCCCCTCCCTCTCTGCTCGGCCCGCCGGGGCGCGCACCATTTCTACCGGCGTCTGCCTTTTCTTTGGCCTTATGCCTTTCTCTTCAAGGCGCAATCCGTCATCTTTACACGCGGTGCGCGGCTTTCCACCTCGTAGGCCGACGCTGCGTCCTTCAACACTTCGGAATTGCGGTTTATGCTCCACATTTCACCTTCCGCGAATTGCCGACCACCCACCACGACTCGGCACTAAACGCACTCCGGCGCTGCGCGGATTGTTTGAAACAGCTTGATTAGTAAGTGCGGCTTACTGAGCTCATTTTACGCGTTTCCGCGAGTGAGCTACACCACCACGCTCGCTCCCGGTAAAGTGAACGCGCGGCCCGCGCCCGTGTCTAGAGGTTCGGCAGCCTTCCTACAGCTGGCAAAAGAGCACCCCCAGCCACGCTCGTGTACCACTTAGCTTCAGGAGGGGCCGGCGTTATTATATATATTCTCGGCAAGCCGACGCCCCGGAAATTCGCTGCGTTCAGGTTCTGCGCGTCAAAAACGGGTCCCGCCCTCGCTGCCATGGCTGCCACCGCTGTGTGGTGCGCGAGTGGCGGCGGATCCAGCAGCAATATATGCCTGTTGCCTCTCCACCTGCACACCGAGTAATACGAGGAAGCTCGAGCTGAGGCTAAAACACCTCAATGCGAGGAAGTAGGTGGCCGACGGTCTCACACAGCAAGCTGCGCGCTTCTGCGGGCGACGAGTCGAGTTTTTACTCGGCTCCTGAATGCTGCAGTCGTCCGGCTATTTTCCCAGCCGTGGGGATTAGCGACCTATTTGCGCTACTGCCAAAACCTGGCAACACACAATTAATCCGAGCATATAGACCATTAGTCTACCTCATCATCTGGGAAACGTTCGAGAGACTGATTCTTGTCCGCTTGCCAAAAGGAAAATACGTCGCCTTACCATTCTCAGAGATGAACAATTTGGCATTCGTGCTGGTCAAGGTCTGCAGCACGATTTGACGAAATATCGGCTTCCTCGAAGACGCAGAACAGCAGCGGGTCTTCTGGACATCGATCGCCTTTCGACTGTGTTTGGCACGAGGGTTGCTCGAGTGCTCACGGTGGCAGCGTGGCGATTGCTACGTCAGATCTGATCGCGAGTTTTTTCTCTAAGCAAGTTCCAAAGGCGCTCAAAGTACACTCTGTCCTCACACGATCGAGCAGGCGTGCCTCAGGGGGAGCGTCTCGGGAGGCGTGCCTCAGGGGAGGCGTGCCTCAGGGAGCGTCGCTTCAGGAGGGCAGGGGAGGCGTGCCTCAGGGGATGGTGCCGGGGGCGGCTCAGGGAGCGTGCCTCAGGGAGGGAGGGGAGCGTGCCTCAGGGAGGCGTGCCTCAGGGAGGCGTTGCCTCAGGGAGGCGTGCCTCAAAGGATGCAGGAGCGTGCCTCAGGGAGGCGTGCCTCAGGGAGCGTGCATCAGGGAGGCTGTGCCTCAGGGGCGTGCTGCTCAGGGGAGGCGTCCTTCAGGGGAGCGTGCCTATCATGGGAGGCGTGCCTCAGGAGGCGTGCCTCAGGGGATGCGTGCCTCGAGGGAGGGTGCCGTCAGGGGATGCGTGCCTCAGGGAGCGTGCTCCAGGGCCAGGGACGTGCCTCAGGAGGGTAAGGCGTGAGTGCGTGGAGGTTGTCCCGCCACGGATGCCGGTAACCGCGCGGCGGCGCGGGAACGCATTTCGCTGCCAGCGTCCGCCTGCAAATGAAGACGTCGCGGCGCCCAGGACGCATTAAGTAAAGTCGCGCCTGTGCAGAGATAAATCAGTGTACAGGTGGTAAAATATGTTGTGTTATTTGTGTGAGTGTGTAATGATATGTGCTGTAAATATAATTTATGCTTAGAGCGAGGAAGTCTTGAGATTTAACATGCTTTTTTATGTATTATAAAAATGATATCGGTTCTTGATGTTGTAGATCGATTCACCATCCAGTTTTTGCGCACGACTACCAAATTTGCTTTTTATAGGGCTCTTATGGGACCTGAGAGATCTACCTGAAATTTAAAATTGGGGTGAGAAATGAACTGTTGAATTCTTTTAAAAACTTTTCTTCTGGTAGTAGATCTCGAAGAATCAACATGCGCATATTGAATGGAATCTACCGTTTGAAATGGGAAATTTGCAAAAATATATGCTAAATCAGTCCCAAAGGGAAGACGTTTTCGGCTCTTTCTAGAGGTGGACTTGTGGACGCGCATCTGGCCACACCAGCGCTCAACGCGTGTCATTCCAAATTCGATGAAAGATCTGCAAGAGTTCGTACATTCCTTGATTCCTGGATCAATTATGATTCATCATCATGAGAACATTGCGTTTGACTAGAACCAATATTCTGAAAAATTGGAATTATGGAATATAACGTTATGCGATTGAATGAGTTTTAATTCATAATCCCAATGACTCACTTTGATACTCCCTTGAGAAAATGGTGATCTTGAGAGTTCATAGCATTTTTTAAACCATTAGTACAGTATTAATTATTTGTATTCTGCCGTACGTCAGTTTCTTGCTCTGAACATGATCTATTTATCAATTATCGGAATTATTCCATATCTCTTTTTTATTATTGAAGATAACATGGATGTCTTGTCTTTTCACCACAGATGCTTTACAAGACATCAAAGCAACAAATTTAGCATAGATCAGACATTCATCGTTATTGCTTATGAAAGGTGGGCATTTAATTAAGAAGAAATAGACTTTGCACACTCACATTGTTGCAATGATTAAAATACTGGTTTTTCTGGTGTTATAAAATCTGGGGTTAAATAAAAAATTTATGATAATGTTTATGGTAACTAATTCAATGTATAGCATGAATGCTGGATTTCCTCAGCAAATTAGGCTTGAGCTCCCATCCCACGTGCCGTTTTTAAAAATAAAATTTTAAAAACTTATAAAATGTTTTTATTTTAATAGCATTAATCAAGTAGTTACTGAACAACACGTTTCATTTTAAAATAATTGAAGGAAACAATAAGAAACCAAACATAATTTGTAAAGATATAATTTAAACATTTTTAGCTTTGAAAGCAATTTATATTTACACTGTATTGAAAATGAATTTATTCTATCATAATACTGTGTTTTTAGATTTATCTAATTAGTTTAAAGATTTTTGAGTGATTGCCGATAGTGTTTGTGCTGATGGTCTTAGTATTAAATACGCAGGGCAATTATAATTACATTTATAATTAAAATCTTACATTTTATTGAAATTGGTAAGGAATACGATAATCCAGCCTTTGTAGTTTTGTATTTGATAGAAACCCTTTTCTTTTCAGCCTATATTTTATGTAATGTTGCATTTCCTGAACAATAATAATGCTTTTCAATGTTCTCATTTATATTTGAAACATTAACTTTTTTCGTTTTGAGTGCAACATTTCAGGACCAAAACAATTACAAAGGCTATGCAACTTATAAATGCTTTTGAAATTTATCTCAACAATGTATAATTTATTAAATGAAGGCTCAAAATAAAGCTCTCAGATAATTGATGCAGCTTTAACTGATGTCTACTTAACAATATTTGCATCTAATCAAATCATACACAGATATAAAATCTATGCTGAAAACAGAAATAGTTTTATGATATATTATCCGCACGCTGGAATATATGCGCACACTGCATTGTAAAATTGTCTAAAATATAATCAAGTTATAAAACTTTTACAATGTTGAGAGAACCAAACTTTGATCTATTTAAGCAATTTAATAATCACAGTTTGCCCTACGCATTGTTCAGGTAATTCAAGAAATTAAAATTAGAAAGAAACAAACATTAGAAAATATTGAAACTTTTATTAGTAATTTTTCTTGTATTAAATGGGAATTATTTCGTGTCTCATAAATCTCGCCTGGAAATATATTTTTTTATGATTTTTAAACGTACTTATTGTGTAATAGTATTTTTATGTAATCTTATGCTTCAATTTTTCAATTCCGTGGCCACGGATTGTGTACATAGTTAAGAAAATAGTCAACGTAGCTCTTTATGTGTATTAAAGATTTTTATTTTGAGCTATTAAACTAAATAATTCGAATAATTAAATTTAATCTAGTATTAAAGGTCCCTATTTGAGTTTATGGTAGATTCCACAATACCTCACTTATCTCGCA
>BOPP01000449.1:39754-55169 GCA_017312745.1 Gryllus bimaculatus
TACCCCGTTTTGGGCAGTGTGTCGTGCCCATGTACTCCGGCTTGTTCTGCTCCGTAGGGTGGCCATTTTCAACGTGAAGCTAGCTGACAACAGAACCAAATACAACAGAAAATATCAGAAAATTTAACAAGAATAAATAAATTAATTACTTTATTTTGCCGTTATTATAAAACGTAATTGTTTTTAAAAAAATTAAAATATCTACAAAAAGAAAATTTATGTACGAAAGTGATGGGAAAATTCTTAAAACTACATTTTACCGGCCAAATCAAATTTACTAACACCATATTGTTACTATCTCTTTATATTTATTGATTAATTAGCTCCAAAATTAATAACTGTATGCAAGTGTTTATAAAGAAGCACAAAACTTGACAAGAGGCGAAATGAAGTACCATCAATAAAAACTAAAAAACTCTCTCAGTAGTAACAAAATAATTGTTGAAATTCCATGGTTCGCCGGTAAAAAGTATTTTTACGAATTTAAAAAAATATTTGTTAGTGAAAAGCCATGTTGAAGTGAAAATATTAGCTGCATTTAAAAACAACTGGCCGGCGTAATTAATTTAAACACCTGTATTAAATCAATGTGTGTCTTGTGCAAGTACTTGCGAAGTATTTCTGGATTTCGCCGGTTAGTTCATTTACTGCGAATTGTTTGTCTTTTACATGGTACCTGTATAGCTTGAGAGGATTCAAAGAAAGGACGTTTAATTTTGTCCCCTTCAGCAAGGTCTCAAAGACCTTTAATCTCTCCATTAATTGTTTCAGATCAGATGGTCTTCCGCTAATGTAAATTTTTAAACGTCAGCATACATATGATGTTGACAGAAACTAATGGAATTTGGCAAGTCATTATGTATATTAGGAAAAATAATGGCCTGGCAATGGATCTCTGGGGTACACCCTTATCTTTTGTTTGTGTCATTGAGTAATCCTCCCCGACACTAACAAATTGCTGACGGCTCCCAAGGTCAACTTCTATCCACCGCGTGGAAGCTGATAAAAAGGTTAAGTTCCTGCATTTTGTGAGTAGGAGGCCATAGTCGACAGATTCAAAAGCTTTACTATAGTCTTGTATCGTTAATACTGTTATTTCCCCATCATTCCCATCATCTTCGGTAACTTCAAGTAATGCGGTTTGTGTACTTCTACCTGGCCTGAAACCGGACTAGTTCGGTTTAATAATCCATACTGTGCTAAGTGTGAGTAGATTTGCCTGTGAACAATTTTTTCGAAGATTTTTGATAGTGTCAGCAGAATACTTATAGACAAGACATCGGTGGGAGAGGAAGGGCTTTGGGACTTTGGAAGAGAATGAACTTCGGTTAATTCCCATGCCAGTGAGAAATAAGACGTAGATAGTGAATAATTAACCATGTGAGTAATAACGGGAAGAGCTTCATCTGCAACTCACTGTCTAGTATAAATTCCGTCAGATCCGAACGAACCTCTGTATTGCCAACACATTTAAAGTACAGTTTGTCTCTGAGGTTATCTGTACTGATGATCGAATATTCTGATGACGCTTTTGCTTTCAGCACTGGGTCAATGAAGGAGCTGCATTTAAGAAATGTTTGTTCAATTTGTCCAAGGGTATATCTATGACTGAAGTTGATCTGTCCTTGCCCACACCAATGTTTCTAAGACTGTTCCAGATTTGTTTAGAATCGGTTTGTGCTTTAAACAATGCACTGTAGTATTGAATTGAATTGAATTGAATTAACGCCTTATTTTACATGGTGAGTATCGCAACTTAGCATTTCGTATTTTTTGGTTAACTATGTTATGCAGTTTTGTATATTCAAGTTTCAGAATGGCCATTTTTTCTCGTCGGTATCGTTTCTGAAGTAAGTCATGATGGTTCATGCAAGCCCAGAATTCATCATTCTACCATGATGCTGGCGGTTGCGTAACTCTGGATGTTTTTAGCGGAGCATGTTTTGCGAATAAGTCACTTACGATATTATTTAACACATTTAACATTTTGTCATGAATAGTAGTGTGTTTGTACATTAATTGTCATGGCGCACGGATGCTGTCGGAAAGAAAATTAACTGCACTGAAAGATTTGTAATCACGGTAAGAAATAATTTTTGATTTATTATTTTATAACTTTTAAAGAAATAATATTTTATTTAGGACAATTCATTGAAAATGACAAATACAACAAATCATGCCCGGATATTTCAGGAACCGGGATCTGACCGTGAACTAGGGCCGTAAACGTCGGAGCCTGATAAATCGGATGCCTTATCAGGCTCCGAAGCAATGACATGATCAAACCAGCTTTTAATATTGGAGGAATAATGAGTTGGATTTAATTTGAGAATATGCAAATTCAAGGATTAAAAAGTTTTCATTATGTTGCTTACAGTGTGTTTGTCTGTATTTATTAAATTGCAATTGAAGTCGCCCATGATGATGACGGTATTGTAATGGCATTTAACAGCGGAAAAATGTTCTTCCAGCACTTTTACTGTTCCGGTTTTCGGTGTCCAATACACTACTACAGCCATGCAACGTTTCACACCTATGATCATTTCCACAAATAAAAATTAAATACAAGTCGACTCTGTTGCAGATGAATGTACAACTTGGCATTTTAAATCATTCCGTATGTACATGCTACACCACCATCCGATTTATTAGTGCCTTTCTCTGTAAGAATATTATGATCTTGACGCACTATTTTATAACCTGGTATTGCGACGAGGTTGGATGAAATAGATGGTTTCAACCACGATTCACTAATCATTATTACATGAATATTTCCAAAAATATTGCAAGAATTTTATCATGGTATTTGCACAATGAAGGCATTTATGTGCACTGTGTTTACGTGAAGAGGAAAAGTGGCCAAAGTCCCTTTCAACTGCTCAAGGGTTGTGGGATTTCCGCTACAAGTAGTACGGAGTTAAACGGAGTCATGGCGGGTGGGAGGTCACTTGCGCCGAAATGTGGTTTCCGCAAAGGGTTTAACATACCGAAATAGCTTGGAATATTCTTTTCCTAGCTAGTTAAGAATAGCAATTTTATAAGAGGCGTAACTTTAATAACTTACTATAAAATATCAAACAAGGTAGTTTATCATATTAATTTAATTCGTGGCAGGTTGACTATTACAAAGTTTCAAAAAATCAGCATCACAGTTTCTTCTAATTTTGGAATTGTTATCTTTAACGATTATTGTGCCATCTTGGGTCCATACATTTTTTCGACCAAACTTATCAAAACAGTTTCTTAAGAGTTTTACCCTTTATTATCAACCATCATCCACCTACCAACAGTCTCCCTAACAGTAATCTTAGTGTTAATTAATTAGTTAAATGCCCCTTTGCACGAAAGACATCCGCACGTTTTCTATAACTGCTGAATTATCAGCCTTTCTCGTCCCACATACCCACTTACCCACACAATGGCTCCTATCAATGTCTGCATAACTTATATCCACATTCATCCTTATTCAATGTCTGAGCAATCTGAATGGCTATATCATTAGTGCGGCAACACAGCATTGTCACAAATAAGAGTTCCCGACCAAGACTTGAACCTGCCAACCTGCCGACCGAAGAGCTCAGGCCTTATCCCCCCATCTAATTAGGTACCACGGCTATCCAATTACGACTTGCAGTGAATAATTCTATAATAGAACTAAGTTTATGGTGGTTTCAGATCTAGCATTACGGAGCCGAGTGATTAAGAAAATGTGAAAAATGTTTTTTGGGCGACGAAAGAAAACAGCCTAGATTTTTAAATAGATAATTTTGTACAACAAACTTTGTCTGACGCAAAAATTTCTACCTTCAAATTTGTAGTTTTGAAATTTTCTAAACCAAAACGAGCAATACCCGAAAATTGGACGAGTACCATATTTCTTACCGTCACATATTACATATGTGAAGAAAACGTAAAGAAAACATTTGGAGCGGTTTTTGAGAATTTTGTTTTGTTGTTGTAAATCTCAAGCGCACATTACGCAAAAACTGCTAGTTTCTTCAAAAAATTGTACATGACCTTTTTAAAGAGGTAATTTTCCTCAACTGTTTTTGTTTGAGCCAAAAATATCTATCTTTAAATTTGTATATTTTAACATTATTTTTGCAGTTTACGAAAACTCGTGGATATCACCGAATATGAGACCTGCACCAATCTCTTAGGCGTCTTTCGCACTATTAAACAACAAAATTTAATCAAAAAATTTGGAGCCATTTTTTGAAAAAGTTTGAAAAGGTCCGAGGGGCTTCATGTAAAGTACCCCCCCCCCAAAAAAAAGTAAAATATCCGTTTTAAATTCCAAGGGCCGCAACATCAGTCAGATTGATAGGTGAATATGAAGTTTGTAGAAAATCGGCTGAACGGTTCAGTCGCCAATGTTGACCACAAACGGATAAACAGAGGGACAAACAGACGGACGTTTTGCCGTTAATCGATTTTTCAATATCAAGAACCAACTAAACATGGATTCTGGCTGCAGGAGTTAGAGGATTTTCCCCCTAAATGTAGCAACAGGATCTATCCACTTTTTTGTTACCAGAAGCCGACAATAAGGTTTTGTTGTTTTTTGGCGAAATTTCGGCGTTTTCAGTCGCACGATAACAAAACATTCTCTTCTTACGAAGAATTCGTAAGGTGAGAAAGTAAAAATAAAACCTTCGAGGTCGTGACGTTACATTGCAAACTGATATGAAATTCACACATAAAATTGAGTTAAAGTAATGCAGTAAGGAACAATAATTACGTTTTGACTACTTTGGAAAGAAAAACTGGCAAGAAACAACTAAAAAAAATATTTGAATGTTCTCAGTACAGCAGCAGTTTTCAACAAACTTCAACCGAATGAGAGGTAGCATCACTTATTTCTTAGTAACGCAGGCATAGTGTAGTAACTTATTAAAAACAATAGTAATGATAACAGTAATACTACAAATCTTATTAAAACCAAATCCTTTGCTAAAAATACATTTAAAGTAGAAATTATACAAATATGAGTGTTTCCCCTAATAATTTGTCCACCTACTGTATGTGTAAGTCCTCGTGACTAGCTTTTGGTCAGCGTGCTCTCTTTCCACTATGCGGCCCCGAGTTCCATTCCCGGTAAGGCAAGGTTATACTGTTCGTTTTCCTTGCTATGTCCCAATATTTTTTGCTGTGTAACGATAAGAAAATTCACTTCTCAGGTTGAGAAGACCGAAATAACGGCACGGGGATGTCTACGTGCTAACCACACGTATCCCGGAGTTAAGACCCATGGCTGCAAGGCAGGGACGTCGCCGTCAGTGAGCCCGTTTACGGGCTGTCGCGCCAAGTACATACATACTGTATATGTAAAGCCATACAAAAGGAACAAGAGTAAGGGCCCGGTTCAAGGCCTTCGTTGCCTTGATTTCGGGCACCCAAAATAGTTGTAAGCACGAACTAGCTTGTATTTTCTGTGCAGAACGCCATTATTCGGTTAAGTGTCCTAATGAGGAGAATTCTCATAAGTGTAAACTGTGCAAGGGCGCTCTTCGGGCAGACTTACGTACTTCAAAATGTTTTTACTACAAGAACTTATTGGAGTCGGCAACCAAAAGCAGTGAGACCAGAACAAAAAACTAGCAACAACAATAATATTCCTCTCACTCTTCCAAACCAAAACTTTCTATTTCTCCCTCTCACAGAAAATATTACAAACTTTAACCCCGCCCCTCCTAATGCCAACAATAGAAATACCTCAGCTCGCGTAAATAATGAAAATACACATAGACCCCCACCCCTAACAATGTAATTTCGAACAATCTCCACTCATCAATTCAGTTCTAAATTTCATCTCACGATTTATTATCAACTTAATAAATTCAATCATCCCTTCATTAATCAGTAATATTCAAAATTCCATTTCGTCAGCGTTTAACAATAGCTTTGGTAAAGCATCAACACAACAGTAACTTAGTCCTCATCAATTGGAATGCCAATGGAATTTTACACGAACGCCGCATGAAGTACGCAATTTTACAAGAAAGCCGCATTATCCTATTTCTTAATAGCCAACAATGTAAAAATGTCCGCAATCATTGAAACGCATCTAAATCCTAAAGACAGCTTTAAAATATCCAAATACTACACACAAAGAGAGGTTAGACCCTCATCAACAGGCGGAGGTGTCCTACTCCTTTTACATAATTCTATTCTACACATCAAAACTAACTTGCCTACCGTAACGTCATATCCGTCTGTGACGTCATGGATACTCACAGCGAACACAGACACAGAGCTTTCATATAACAAATATTTATTTACAAAGAAAACAACAAATATTTACCATGAATTTACACTTTACACCCTAGCTCTGATAGACCTGCTATCCCCTAATCGCGGGAGCGATCCTAACTCGATTGATGATCGGTTTCAATTGTGGCACTCGCCACTCCTACATCTGAAGCGCGCACAAAGTCAAGCTTCCGTGCCCGGATGTCACACTGGGTCGCAATGTCCGAACCGGCGCACCAACTGATGGTTTGCCTTGATCGCAAGAACGCTCTTACCCTCCTGTGGCGAGGCGGCTCCCGCTCTACACCTCACCTAGGATCACGCATACAGCATCGCTCCCGCGTGACCGCAGTCACCCAAGGACACAAAGTCCTTCACAGGCTCGTCAATACGTGACTTGCCTCGCGAGCCCTACTCGCCGCTGCACCGTCGTGGCGCCAAGTTTTTGTGCAACTGCATGAGGTTCTCCCACTGTCTCCAGAACCCACCCACTAGCTCTCTGCACTCCTTTATGTACTCGAGGCTCACGTGACCTACTGCGTGACGCCGCACCCGCAGCGCCCTTTAGTTGCCATGAGGTTTGGGTCACCGTTCCTTAAGACCAGAGGACCCCAAAGCCTCGTGTCTCCCTTTGCTCCCCGTGCTGGCTTTTAGGAAAATCCCACCTCTCCCTCCTGTGGCGAGGCGGTTTCCTGTTACTAATCCCTTACCACGCGTCCCCAAATAGCTGCCACGAGGCTCGCTGGCTAGTACGTTACATTACTATTCCAGATCTCGAGTGCACAGCGATAAACCTACCAATAAATAACCAAATTCACACTCTAATAGCTCTATACACGCCACCTAAAGTAAAGCTTCACACAACAAATTTCAACGGCCTACTTAACTAATCAACTATAATATTAGGAGACTTGAATACCAAAAACACATTCTGGGGGTGTAGAATTTCTAATCCAGCAGGTAAGTATGTACAAAAAAACATCTCAGATCTTAATTTGCACATAATTGTACCAGTCGAAGCACCTCACATTCCGAAGGACATTAACAAGCTTCTGGATGTCCTCGACATAGCCATATCCAACTCTTAAATTATGTTTTTTACAAACACGCTTTGGGAACTCCACTCGGATCACCTCCCAGCAGTAATCTCGGCATAGCAACTCCCCGCTTTTCGCTCACCCTCACATTCCTTAAATACAAAACATAGCAACCGCAAAAAGTTCAACACCATACTAACTAATTCTTCTTCTCCATTTCAAGGATTAGTCAGGAATGCCTGTTCCGTGTCCACTTTGCACTTCAGGAACATCTTTTTCTGGGTCGGCCGATATCTCTTCTTCCCTTCGGTAGGTAGTTCATCACTAATTGTGGAATACGATCCTTCTCCATTCTTTCGATATGGCGCCGCCATTCTTTCCTGTTTCAAGCCACAGTACTTTTAATTCGACGAAAGGTAGCTCACTACTTGTCAAATAACGAATGTGTGGAGCCATCGTAAGGTTGAGAATTGTCTGTAATGATTGCAGGTTTCTAAAGCGAGAAGCAGTGTACTGTTGAGAGTGTAGTGGAAGAGAGGGGAGCGAGGAAGGGCGAGTGGTGGCAGGAGTGCGTTGTGTTGCAGAGTTGCGGGCCGAGGCGCGGGTGGCGCAGCTGCCGNNCATGCAGCGCCATGCACGTGGCCCTGAGCGCCGCGGCCGCCTGCCTGCGAGGCACCGTCTTCCGCCTGTGCACCTCCCCCGCCCACGCGCCCGCCGCCGCCTTCGGCCGCGACTCCAGCGCAGACGCCCTCACCGCCGCGCAGAGCACTCAGCAGTCGGGCCCCGGCCCCAGCCCGGGCTCCTCCTCTTCCTGCGAAGACAGTTGCAAGCCGCCGCTGCGCAACTGCTTCCGTCTTGTGCTGCTGGGCTCCTCCCGTGTGGGCAAGACGTCCATTGTAGCTAGGTAAACGCAGTAGCTGTCGCCGTGACCCCCGCCCCGCCGCCGTCCCCGTCGTCGCTTTTCTCCCCTGCGCACGCCGCCACGCGCTTTCATGTCGAGCTGCACAAGGTGTTCTGCCAAATACTATAGAGATAGATACGTAGTATTTGGCTCAGTCTCGTGTCTCCCCTCCCCCTCTCCAGCCAACCCCCGTTGCCGAGCACGGGGCGAGAAAGCGAGGTAGGGACCTTTTCAACAACGAAATATCGAATTCATGAAATAACAAGATAATTTGTTTGAGAGGAAACATCCCACTTTCTAGGAAGGGAGCTTCAGCAATGTTGACACGGGGGAATTTTGTTGCCAAGAATGCTCCAATACTTATCGAAATATACGTTCGTTTCACCAGGGCATTATAGTTTGTAAAATAAAATGTATGTCATTTGGTTTTTTGCACTAATTATAAATACTACTGTACAAGTCTCACTCAAATGATATTCTTGCAAAGACCAATATATTGACAAAACTCACTTGCTTTCGCTTTCATTCTTTCTATTTTTCGGTGTGAATTTCAACTTGAATTGTTAAAAAATATCGTTGAAATGTTTTTAGAAAATCTTAACATAAATTAAAAATAAAATATGCAGATCACTATCCACCGTTCTTGAATCCAAAATTTCGAAAATAATCAGCCAGCCACGCAATATTAGGTAAACTAAGAGGCTTGATTTCATTGAGAGCAAATTCTTGCAGTATATTTGAAATAGTTTAAGATTAAATGTTGATTCACTTAGAATTTTACTCTTAACATTTTATTTCGATAAAATTCGTTTGTACAGATGAAATCAAATAAACGCCGAAATGATGAGTTTTTTAAACAGTACAATGACCTAAGAGTATAATATTATTATACGAATAAAATGAGATACCTATTTTAGTTAAACATTGGATTAAACAGATTTGGTGCCGTGTATGGCTGCCGATGTGTAATTGTAGTACATACGAACTAAAACTACTATTGTATTATAATTATTAAACTTCGGATTTTTAAACAAATGTTTTTTATTCTTCAAATGGCGTAAACACTGGAAATTAATTAGAAACGCAATTTAGTTCACGTACAAAGGAACAATATTTATAGTGTTTAAAAATGCCTACTATGCTAATTTGTACCTATAATGCTAATTCCTCCTACAGAAAAAGTAACGTGCACTCACCCTGATAATGAAGTCTGAGCCCCGGGGTGATGGACGTATCGCGTCGCCCCATGATGGCCGATTTGCGAAACAAAAAAATATATGAAAACGTGGCTCATTATCCGCTAGTGAAACAGACAATTGTTGCACTGTCTGTTATTCCAAAATTAAAATATGCACCATCTACAAATGTTGAAATAGAACTATCCATTTCTGCTTGTAAAGAATTGAGTAAAAAAGTAATTGATGTTTTAAATTTTTTCTATTTGTGTTCATTTTAATATTTCATTCTGATGTTTCTAATGAAGTTTGTAGTAAAATAAAAATTGAATGAAAAAGTTATTTTCATGTCAATTTGTATAATCTACTGAAGTAATATTATATAACATATTTTGCCCTTAAGTACATTGGGTTCGTAAACTAGATTTTATAGCCTAAATATCCGATGTCTAGAAATTAATGAAAATGGTCGCTCAAAGAACAGTTTTTCATTCCACCAAGAACCGAAGTTTTCTATTGACAAGCTGAATACTCTTACCGCGTGAGGTATGGAGGGAAACGTTATTCCTATGATGGTTTGGCATTCATTGGTGCTACAACTAGTCCGTTTGACTCTACCTAAAATAGGTTTCACATTTCATTCATACGGTGCACCTTTCATCCATTATATACTTATATTTATATGATCTAGGTGGTACAAGATCTAGGTGGTACTTATATTTAATCTGATCTAGGTGGAACAAGATCGATAAACTGTCGCGGGAGTAACTTTTGCCCTATAGCCCAGACGGAAGAGCATCCGTTCGGTCACTGAAATGGCCCGCGTTCATTTCCTGAAAGAATTAAATACTACTCTCGATTTATGCATCAATAATTCATGGGTACATATGTAACATCGTCCCAATGGACTAAAAACTAAATACCGAGTTAAAATATTTCCAAATAAAATCACACATCTAAACTTCAATTACACAACAGACCCTTCACATCTCGAGTACTTTTTTGGTAGCTACAATCCATTTTTGAGCACACGCACACAGCCGTTCGTTACAAATTCGGTAATTGGAAGAACGTGAGACAAGTCACCATCTTTAATTATGCTATTTCATCAACGAGAGTGACATTATACTTTCAAAACAATACATAAAAATTCAATAAAGAATTCAAAGAAACTTGATAATGTCTTAAATACTAGAAATAGTATGTTTTGCGGTCGCTGGTTCTAAGGTAAATGATCTGAAGTCATCAGTATATATTCTTTCCACTCAAAATCAAATGGTACCAATTTATTTAGATTTAGTCAGAAAAACAGTGAAAATTGTATGTGACGTATGGTGGAGAAACTCAACTGCGCACGTTTTCTTGAGTTCCAGAATCTCTTCCCATCATTTTAACTATAAATAGTTGAGAGGTGAGGAAAAATTTAAAATAAATAAAAATAAATTTTAAAAAGCGCAAGATTAGCAATATTTGAAAAAAATGGATATTTTCTTTCACGAGTTGTAGAAAATTTATTTCCATCGGTAAACGAATTGCAAGTATGATTTATCTGTATTGCTAAAAAAATAGCAACTCACCCTTGTCTCTACTCCTACCATTACAAGCAAAAGGAGAGTTCAACAAACACACTCATAGTAAAGATACATTTACGTCCAGAAGCAAAACAAGGGGCCATCTCAGCATTTGTTCAATGGATCAGGGAAACTGGGCAAAAACTTGATCAAGATGGGTGGCGTGGAAGATAAATTAAATGTCATATCCTTTGTTTTTGATGTCAATATATCAAACTAACCCATTTAAAAAATATGTGAGCTGGAGAAATACTTTTCCTTAAATTTCGATTCGAATTGATTTGATGCTGATGAAGAGAGGTTTATTTTAACGTCTGGATTTGTGAACCCTGTCAAATAAATCCCAGATATGTTCATTTTATTTGTTTATTTTTTTCTAGATCTAAGAAAATGAACTTCAAATTGGTACAGATGTTGTTTTACGTTCTTCCAGGAGATAAAAATGAATTAATAATATGCCTGGAAAAGGTATGGTGAAAATTGCCTGGGAAAGATACGGTGATAATTATTAAAAAATAATTCATCTTAGGCTTTTACGATGAAACGATATATGGAATAATATACATCTTCATTCGTTATTTGCATGTAATTGAATTATTAGTGCACGTTAATAACTATTAAAGTTCTCTAACAAAGCTACGATTATTTTGAGCTTCAGCTCTTATATAAAAGTTTTAATTTTGATGCGATCATTTTTTCGACTTATTTTCTGCAGGTTTCTCAATAGCAAATTTGATGACTCCTATACTCCCACCATCGAAGATTTTCATCGTAAATTGTATCGCATACGAGGTGAAGTATACCAACTGGACATTTTGGATACATCGGGTAATCATCCCTTCCCAGCAATGCGTCGTTTATCGTTTTTGACTGGTAAGTAAAAATTCAAACAAACTGATTTAAGGAAACATTTTAAATTAGTCCTTCAAACTGTTTTCAAAAGACCCAGGACTGCTCTGAGATTAACACATCGACGTGGCATTTAATTTCTAAAACGTCGCCAATTTCTAAAAGAAATCGCCACAATAGTAGAAATTTGAACTAATTCGAATAAATTTGTGCCAATTCATAAATAAGAAATTTCCTTCAACGGTCCCCGAAAAGCACAATCCTTTCTCGTTTCCACAAATCAACAGTAGGCCAATCCGACCTTCACCGACCGAGCCGACCTAATCCGACCAAGTCACTCTAATCAGATCAGATCAGGGAAATAATGACTCTAATTTGACTATAATATTCGCTTGACAATTCCTACTATTTATTTATTTATTTATTTATTTATTTATTTATTTATTTATTTATTTATTTATTTATTTATTTAATAAACTTTTGATTTCTTAACTTTGCCGCCGGGGATGAGCCTCTCCTTCCTCAAATATCGCCTTCCACTGATCCCGTACTTCCGCTTTTATCCACCTTGTAGTCCCATCCACCATCTTTTGAGCCCCTCAGTTTATTTTGTATCAATTGGCGTACAGTCCCAAATTTCAGATCTTCTTTTTCGTTTTCTTCTCCTTCTAATCATTATGTTTCTTCTTCTTTTCTATTTCCTTCTATTTCTTTTCGGTGTCTCAAATAATATTAATGTGCAATGACAATGGAATTTTAATATGAAAGACTGTAATGCACCGATGACAAGCGGGTTGCTTGATAAAACAATTGACTGGCTACAGCGATTCGCATTGTTCATCTAATAATACTAATCAATTATGAAACAGAGGATAAAATGATTCTACCTTTTCTTTTTCTGTGAACAGTTTATTGTATCACGTATGACTCGATACTCGTAAGAGAATAGTGACAGTCTGAGAGGAAGAGTACATTGAAAAAGGAGCTGTCACATTTATTGCTATTTATTCCTAAGTTAGCAAATGTCTTTCAGTTATATGTAGTTGACTAAGGGCAAGATAACTGAGATAACGCTGAGATTCTCAAACTGTGGTCGTATGTGTTCTTCCAGAAGTACGTGTTAGGATTGTAAGAGATATGTGAACAACGTCCATAGGAAAATTTAAAAATAATTAACCAGTTAACTGTAAAATTAGTGTTTTCTTCCACGTTCTAGTAATTTCTTGCAGTATAGGTTAGAAATAATTTTCTTCATGCCTATAATAGATGGCATGGTACATGATCATCTTTAGGGTGGACTTGGCACGAGGAATCTGAGCTCCGGCTGATGTCATAGAGGAGGGAAACGACAACACTGAATGCCGTCTGAAAAACATCGACTGCTCGACACAAAAAAATTACTTTCACATTTCACGTAAAAAACGCACAGGAAAAACCAAGTAAACATTAAAATACTTAGCTTGCATCAGACTGCCCAATATTCTCCTAACAGCGATGGTGTGGGTAGATGTGTCTACAGTGCAGTCTTCTCGTGGGTCCCGCTCGCACTTTAACGGTAGTCGAGTGCACAAATATCTCGCGCGTACTCGATATTGGCACATGCGGCATATGGCACGGAATTCCCACTAAAGTCTTGCGATCATTTCATTTTGTGGTTGTAATCAAAATACTTTGAGTTATCTTTGAGAAAAGTTTCAAAATGGTGATGAGGCTATTTGTTAAATTCTTCCAAAATTCTTACTAACCATTTCAAATTTGCTGGGCCTCGATTATACCAATTCGATAAGGGAATGTCAGTTTTGGAGAAAATTGTCTTTACGATTTCCGCCCTTGTGTTGTCCACAGACAGACGAACGGACAGACAGTCGTTTAGTCGTAAACCAAATTTTCGGTAACATGGAACCATAAAATGTGGATTCTGACTGCACAACGTATCAGAGGAAGTAATTTACACATACTAGCAAACTGTGGCGTCACCGACTCTGTAAACGGTTTTAAAAATAGTTTCATGAGTTGAAAATTTCTTTCATGCCCAGCTTTGTTTAAATATGTTCTTTCAATATCTGGCATTGGACTTGCTGTAGTAACGTAGTAACTGAAAATGTTATTCTCCCGTTCAAAAGTTCCTAATGCCCAATAGCCTTGTGTGTTACTTTCACACGGACTGTTCTTATTGAAATTTCAAAATTATAATCGCCTAACATATACTTCCTGGTTTTGATGCTAATAGTAAAATTTTAGTACAGCTACATTTTTACGCTTTTTTGGTAATATGCCCAAAAATGGGCGTAGCACATTAGTACAAATTCTAAATGCAAAAATGAAAATCATACTTAATTAGTTCCGAAAATTCTATCGCAACATCTTTTACAACAACATTTGGTTCTTCCCCGGATTTCCTTAAAACGTCCGTATTTTTCGCCCCTAATTTTTGAAGAGATTAAAACTTCATCAACTCAGTATAATCTGTGTTCACTTCTACTTCTGAAATTGCTCTATTAATCGCTTTCTGTGCGAATCTAGCGTTGCACGCGAATCTAACATTAAAAAGTGACTATTTTGTCTGTAGGTTAATAAGGTATCAGCTAATTAGAATAAGAATACGTTGGTCACATTCATTTGATAATCGGCATTTGCACACTTGTGTAACAAGTCTACATATATCGATTTAGGAGGCGTTGGTTTAATTTTTGCCATTTCAATAAGACAGCAGTGTCAAAACACAAAAAACACGTTTTTTGAAATTTCTTTAAATCTTCTAATGGGACCCGAAAACAAATTATCGCAGAGCAGAAACGTTGTCCCATCGTTTGCCCCGATTTGCCCCCATCATTATCAGTCCCCCACCAGCAGACCGAGACGCGTCGAATGACACCTCATACGTCTCGATTGGTGCACGGGGAGTGGTCTAGCCGCGAGTGACGGAGTAAGAGAGACACACATCTGCGCATCCGCACATTCAAGACTTTTACTGAAATACTATATAATGATAAGAGAAAGAATTACTATTATTTTGGAATCAGAGACTCACAATACTAGTTTTCTTCTGTCGAAATATCGCGACTTTTCGCTGCAACACTACATAATACCTCTCAAACAGTGTAAATAAATAATCAGAAGAAGTGAACAGTGTAAATAAATAACCAAGAGAAGTGAGTCGTATGTAAGGAAATAACCTAGTAAAGAACACAAGGACTGTGCAACCATCTGTAAATAAATCAAATATATTTAGTGGATCATTAAGAAACACAATAAACGTCTTTGTTAAAATATTAAGCATGAAATGTTAAAATAATATATTACAAAGTTTCTTAGTGGTGAATTAAACCACATGTAATATTTTAACAAAGACGTTGAAGTTTAAGAAAGACAACAATTTTACGTTGTTACACAAGTGTGCAAATACCAATTATTAAATGAATGTGACCAACAACATTCTTATTCAAATTAACTGACACCTTATTAACCTACATACAAAATAGTCACTTTTTAATGTTAATGGTTCGCGTGCAACGCTAGATTCGCACAGAAAGCGATTAATAGAGCAATTTCATAAGTAGAGGTGAACACAGATTATACTGAGTTGATGAAGTTTTAATCTCTTCAAAAATTAGGGGCGAAAAATACGGA
>BOPP01000449.1:55194-75059 GCA_017312745.1 Gryllus bimaculatus
AAACAAGGGGCGCATCTCAGCATTTGTTCATGGATCAGGGAAACTGGGCAAAAACTTGATCAAGATGGGGTGGCGTGGAAGATAAATTAAATGTTCATATCCTTTTGTTTTTTGATTCAATATTATCAAAACTAACCCATTTAAAAAAATGTGAGCTGTGAGAAGATACTTTTCCTGTAAATTTCGATTCGAATTGATGATGCTCGATGAAGAGATTTATTTAACGTCTGGATTGTTGAAACCCTGTCAAATATAATCCCAATATGTTCATTTTATTTGTTATTTTTTTCTAGATCTAAGAAAATGAACTTCAAATTGGTTACAGATGTTAATGTGTTACGTGCTTCCAGGAGATTAAAATGAAATTAATTAAATATGCTGGAAAAGGTTTATGGTGAAAATGCCTGGAAGATACGGTGATAATATTAAAAAATAATTCATCTTAGGCTTTTTACGATGAAACGATATATGGAATAATATACATTGCTTCATTCGTTATTTGCATTGTATTGAATTATTTAGTGCACGTTAATAACTATTAAAGTTCCTCTAACAAAGCTACGATTATTTTGAGCCTTCAGCTCTTATATAAAAGTTTTTATTTTGATGCGAGTCTATTTTTCGAACTTATTTTCTGCAGGGTTTCTCAATAGCAAATTGATGACTCCTATACTCCCACCATCGAAGATTTTCATCCGTAAATTGTATCCATACGAAGGTGAAGTATACCAACTGGAACATTTTATACATCGGTAATCATCCCTTCCCAGCAATGCGCGGTTTATCGTTTCTTACTGGTAAGTAAAAAATTCAAACAAACTGATTTAAGAAACATTTTAAATTAGTCCTTCAAACTTGTTTTCAAAAAGGACCCAGGACTGCTCTGAGATTAACAAATCGACGTGGCATTTAATTTCTAAAACGTCGCCAATTTCTAAAAGAATCGCCACAATAGTAGAAATTTTGAACTAATTCGTAATAAATTTGCTGCCAATTCATAAAATTAAGAAATTTCCTTCAACGGTCCCCGAAAAGCACAATCCTTTCCTCGTTTTCCAGCAAATCAAACAGTAGACCAATCCGACCTTCACGACGCGAGCCGACCTAATCGGACCAAGTCACTCTAATCAGATCAGATCAGGGAAATAATGACTCTAATTTGACTATAATATTCGCTTGACAAATTCCTACTATTTTATTTATTATTTATTATTTATTTATTTATTTATTTTATTTATTTATTTATTTATTATTTTATTATTATTTATTTATTTATTTTATTTATTTATTTATTTATTATTATTCATTTATTTATTTAAGTATTTATTTATTTTATTTATTTATTTATTTATGATTATTTATTTATTTATTTATTTATTTAATTATTTATTTATTATTTATTTATTATTTATTTATTTATTATTTATTTATTATTTATTTATTGTATTTATTTATTTATTTACTTTATTTACTTTATTTAATAAACTTTTGATTTCTTAACTTGCCGCCGGGGGATGAGCCTCTTCCTTCCTCAAAATATCGCTTCCACTGATTCCCGTACTTCCGCTTTTATCCACCTTGTAGTCCCATCACATTTTTGAGCCCCTCAGTTTATTTGGTATCAAATTGGCGTACAGTCCCAAAGTTTCAGATCTTTCTTTTTCGTTTTCTTCTCCTTTCTAAATCATTATGTTTCTTCTTCTTTTCTATTTCCTTCTATTTCTTTCGGTGTCTCAAATATATTTAATGTGCCAATGACAATGGAATTTTAATATGGAAGACTGTTAATGCCACCGAGACCAAGCGCGGTTGCTTTGATAAACCAATTGGACTGGCTACAGCGATTCGCATTGTTTCATCTAATAATACTAATCAATTATGAAAACAGAGGATAAATGATTCTTTACCTTTTCTTTTTTCTCGTGAAAAGTTTATTGTATTCACGTATGACTCCGATTACTCTGTAAGAGATAGTGACAGTCTGAGAGGAAAGTACATTGAAAAAAAGGAGCTGTCACATTATTGTATTATATTCCTAAGTAGCAAATGTCTTTCAAGTATTATGAGTGACTAAGGGCAAGATAACTGAGATAACGCTGAGATTCTAAACTTGGCGGTATGTGTTCTTCCAAGAAGTTACGTGTTAGGATTGTAAGAGATATGTGAACAACGCTCCATAGGCAAAATTTAAAAATAATTAACCAGTTAACTGATAAAATTAGTGTTTCTTCCACGCTTTCTAGTAAATTTCTTGCAGTATAGGTTAGAAATAATTTTCTTCATGCCTAAATAGATGGGCATGGTACATGATCATCTTAGGGTGGACTTGGCCACGAGGAATCTGACTCGGCTGATGTCATAAGAAGGAGGGAAAACGAACAACATGAATGCCGTCCTGAAAAACATCGGACTGCTCGACACAAAAAAAATTACTTTCACATTTCACGTAAAAAACCGCCACAAGGGACAAAACCAAGTAAACATAAAATACTTGCTTGCATCAGACTGACCAATATTCTCCTAACAAGCGATGGTGTGGGTAGATTGTGTCTACAGTGCCAGTCTTCTCGATGGGTCCCGCTCGCACTTTAAACGGTAAGGTTTCGAGGGCCCACCCAAATTCTCGCGTCGTACTCGATTTGTGGGCACATGCCGGGCATTATGCACGGTAATTCCCACTAAGTCTTGCGATCATTCATTTTGTGGTTGTTATCAAAATACTTTGAGTTAATCTTTGAGAAAAGTTTCAAAATGGTGATGAGGCTATTTGTTAAATTCTTCCAAATTTTTACTAACCATTTCAAATTTAGCTGGGCCTTCGATTATACCCAATTTCGAATAAGGGAATGTCAGTTTTGCGAGAAAATTCTCTTTAGCGATTTCCGCCCTTGTTGTTGCCACAGGAAAACAAGGCGGGAAAACGGGGAACCAGGGACCAGTCGTTTGTCAGTAAACCAAATTTCGTCGGTCGGGTAACATGGAAAACATAAAATGTGGAATTCTGACTGCACAACGTATCAGAGGAAGTTAATTTACACATACTAGCAAACTTGGCGTCACCGACCTCTGTAAACGGTTAAAAAATAGTTTCATGAGTTGAAAATTTCTTTTCATGCCCAGCTTTGTTTTAAATATGTATCTTTCAAATAATCTGGCATTGGACTTGCTGTAGCTAAACTAGTAACTGAAAATGTTATTCTCCCGTCGAAAAGTTCCTAATGCCCAATAGGCCTTGTGTGTTACTTTCACACGGACTGTTTCTTATTGAAATTTCAAAAATTATAATCGCCTAACAACCGAACTTTCACTTGCACACCCACTAGTCTCTTGATGCTACATAGAAAATTTTAGTACCAGCACTACATTTTTACGCTTTTTTGGTAATATGTGACCCAAAAAAATGCGCGTAGCACATTAGTACAAATTCTAAATGCCAAAAATGAAATCATACTTAATTAGTCCGAAAATTCTATCGCAACATCTTTTACAACAAAATTTTGGTTCTTTCCCCGATTTCCTTAATAACGTCCGATCTCTCTTCCTCCTAATTTTTGAAGAGATAAAACTTCATCAAACCTCCGTAAATCTTGTCATTCTAGTCTGAAAATTGCCCTCTATAAAAAATTCCGCCTGGTTTCTTTGCCGATTCTAGCGTTGCACGGCCGGAGTGCGTAACATTTAAAAAGTGACTATTTGTCTGTAGGTTAATAACGGTATCAGCTAATTAGAATAAGAAATACGTTGGTCACACTTTCATCGATTAAATCGCATTTGCACACTTGTGTACAAGTCTACATATATCGATTTAGGGAGGCGTTTGGTTTAATTTTGCCATTTCAATAAGACAGCAGTGTCAAAACACAAAAAAACACGTTGTTTTGGAAATTTCTTTTAAATCTTCTAATGGGACCCGAAAACCAAATTATCGCCAGAGCAGAAACGTTGTCCCATCGTTTGCCCCGATTGCCCCCATCATTCATCAGTCCCCACAGCAGACCGAGACGCGCTCGAATGACACCTCATACGTCTCGATTGGTGCACGGGGAGTGGTTCAGCCGCGAGTGACGGAGTAAGAGAGACACACATTGCGCATCCCACATTCAAGACTTTGACTGAATACATATACATGATAAGAGAAAGAATTACTTATTATTTTCTGGAATCAGAGACTCTCAATACTAGTTTCTTCTGCGAAATATCGCACTTTTCCTGCAACACTACATAAAATACCTCTCAAACAGTGTAAAATAAATAAATCAGAAGATATTGAACAGTTGTAAATAAAATAACCAAGAGAAAGTGAGGTCGTATTGTAAGAAATTAACCTAGTAAAGAACCACAAGCACTGCTGCAACCATCTGTTTTTTTTTTTATAAATAAATCAAATATATTTAGTGGATCATTTAAAGAAACACAATAAACGTCTTTGTTAAAATATTAAGCATGAATGTTAAAAATAATATATTACAAAGTTTCTTAGTGGTGAAGTAAACCACATGTAATATTTTAACAAAGACGGTTGAAGTTAAGGAAAGACAACAATTTTACGTTGTTACACAAGTGTCAAATACCAATTATTAAAATGAATGTGACCACAACATTTCTTATTCAAATTAACTACACCCTTATTAACCTAATACAAAATAGTCACTTATTTAATGTTAAATTGGTTTCGCGTGCAACGCAGATTCCGCCACAGAAAGCGATTTAATTAGAGCCAATTTCATAAGTACGAGGTGAACACAGATTATAGCTGAGGATTGAAGTTTTAATCTCTTCCAAAAATTAGGGCGAAAAAATACGGACGTTTTAAGGAAATACGGGAAGAATCTAAAATTTGTAGTAACAAGATATATATATATATTATATATATATATATATTATATAAATGATATATATATATATAGATATATATATATATTATATATATATAATATAACAAAGTTGGGTAAGTTATACCATATTATAAACTCAAGAATGGCTGGAGGATGGACCAATTTGAATTATCTCTAATTTGTTGGATTCATCTCGGAATAGCAGAATAACTTAAAATATCAGAATAATGCACGAGAAAAAAAACTATATATTTATACTAAATGCAACCCGCAGCACACTGCAAGATTTGTTTTTCTATATAGCATTAAATAACTCCTAAATGAAGTATTCTAGGGCATTGAAATCTAAAATTTTTAGTCAAAGAATCGTTTCTGACACCTTAATCTATAGGATGAGATCTTTACATTTTTGCTGGTTTTCATTTTAATTTTAATTCTTTTTAATTTAATTTCTATTCAAACTGCGATTCACACGAGCTTCATTTTGCTCTCCATTACCGTGTGACCCAGGGTGGCGTCGAGCAGGACAGGAAGAGCTTGGGAACGTATACTAATGCTGAGCTGGGAGACGACAGAGAGTGGGCGGTTGCTGCTAGAGATCAAGCAGTTCGTAATAGCGCTGACGTAATAGCTGGGAAAGATGACGGCGGGGGATGCCATTGGACAGCGTTGATGGTTGAACTGAGGGTAGTCTGCGACTCCTGAAAAAGCATCCGCTAAAATATAGTTGAATTCTATGGAAAGTACGCTTACGTGAGTGACGAACAAAGAGACGGATGTAACTCGGGCTGTATAAGTAAAATGTATTGTCAAATAAATTTTAATTGCATGTAAATCGATCTGTTAGAACCGATTTAGCTTTAAAAATACTTATTCTATAAGTATGACATGTAAACACATTACAGTTACTACCCATGGACAACGTTAGTTTTTGTTTTACAGTGATATCCCAATATCCCGCAACACACGGCAAACTTTCTGACTCGATATCGTTAAATAAATTCCAAACGAAGCGTTCTAGGGCATTAAAACTTCAACATTCTGTTTCATTTCAGTTGGTCCGGCACTTCTCGACATTAACCCACCTGCTTAAAGACATGCAGAATCTGCAACTAAATGTGTATGAGAGGGTCAGAGAGACAGAGAGGGAGCGAGAGGGAGAGTGAGTTATAGGTAGAGGGAGAGAGGGCGAGTGAGAGAGAGGGTGGGACGGAGAGAGGGGCAGGGACGGAGAGAGGGGCAGGGACGGAGAGAGGGGCAGGGACGGAGAGAGGGGGAGAGTAGGAGAGAGGGAGAGGAACGGAGAGAGGAGAGACGGAAGGAGGGGAAGAGAGGGGGAGAGACGAAGAGACGAAGGGAGGGGGAGAGACGAACAGAGGGACGAAGGGAGACGGGGTGACGAAGAGGGGCGACAGGCTAAGAGGTGGAGAGACGAAGAGGGGAGACACAGAGAGAGAAGGAGAAAAAGGGAGATGAAGGGCAGAACAATGTCTGCTGGGTTTCGCTTGTGTGTTAGTAAATAGGCGAGAAAGCAAAAAGTGATGCTATTTATAAGAAAGTTTAAATGTATCAGTGGAGCGTTATGTAAAGTACAATCTAAAAGTAGAAGATTCATTTCAAATTGGGAAGGCGGGTTCGACATCAGCCAGATCTATCGAAGAATATTGATTTTGTTGAAAATACGTTATACGGTTTAGTACACTAATGTTATTCACAAATAGACCGACAGGCGAACGAACAAACGGACAGTTTGAGGAAAAAACACACTTTTTCTGTATCAAGGAAATGTGTTTATCCGACAAAATATTGACATCCACTTCTGCAACATTGCATTCCTTTCTTATTTCTGCATTTACGAAACAAAAGACCTCTCTCCCTCTGCGAGGTCAGCATAGCAACGCTCACGCGTACAGATGACCATTTTTTCACGCAGACAGAACGCAGAAATGGAGGGATAAACATTGCAGTATGAGTTGTCGAAGAGCGTCGCATTTTAGGAGAAGCTTCAAGAGGTTCTCAAAAACGAATCATGATTTCAGAGTTGCACTCTTACACACTTCAATTGACGTATTTTTTGGCCTACCCTAGAGGTGATCGTCGGCCTTTTAGACCCTAGGTTCAAGGACGAAATAACTTTTCTTGATCGCCTCTACATTTTCCTTGCATTTGTACAAGTTTTCTAGAAAACCCTGCTTAAATTTCTAGAAAAACTCCTCTGGTTTGTTATAAGTTATTGAGGAATTTCTCTAAGAAGGGACCACTTTGAGAAGTCGGGAAACAAATGAGCGTCACGCAGGGCAATGACATTGCAAGAGGTAATGATGAAGCCCTTTACAAATGAGCGAACCGTGGACGAACGTACTGACAAAATGAGTGTATATAGTCGTAATTTGCAGATATATTACCTGCAATAACCAGGCAGTAGCTCTGAAAGCAGTCCCTTCTTATAGTATCTCTCTTTAAGTATAAGTATATTATTTTAATCGCCAAAAATGTATGTGTAAATGTTATTTGTGCACATGTGATGGGGCTTCCGCTTCGTCGTGTGTTAAGCTGGGCGTGGCTGGTGTGCGCAGGCGACTTGTTCGTGCTGGTGTTCAGCCTGGACAGCCGCGAGTCGTTCGAGGAGGCGGTGCGACTGCGCGAGCAGATCCTGGAGACGAAGCTGAGCGCGTGTGCGTCGGCCAACGGCACGGGCAGCGGGCGGCGCAAGGCGGCGGTGCCCCGCGTGCCCATGGTGCTCGTTGGCAACAAGAGCGACAAGGAGATGAGGTGACGCACGGCCTCTCCGCTGGGAGCGCTTCCCGCAGCCGCCGCCTACCCTCTTGCACAACACACGGCGTCACTGAGGACAGCCGCAGTTGTGGGCACTACAGGCACACCGCCTTTAGCTAGCGTGTTCGACAAACACTACAATACTGCTCCCAAACCGAGAAATGAATCTCAAGTTTGCTTGTTTGATGGTTTTTTCGTATTATCTTTCCGTAGAAATGTAAAGAAGGTACCGGATATAATTCCTAAGCAATAAGGTCCTAACTTATTAATAAATAGTAGAAAATCACTAACGAAAAATAAGTTTCTCATGTCGTAAATGGATGTACATTTACAATACTAGCCAAAACGTTTTAGTTTTCTGATATATTCCTTTTAGGCTTAAGTGGGGAAATGTGTTAATTAAATTTTTACTTAAAGTATTAGGGCTATAATACCACATACTTTCTCGTAATATTTGTAACGGCTAAACAATAGTATACTAGCACGTGAACCAGTAAAAGTATTTCCATCCAGCAAACCTTTTTCCACCTCTCCGAACTCAGGTATATCGACTCAACTCCTCATGCTCACAGTTACACTACGCAGACGCTCGACGGTATTCACTTTTGCCGACGCTCAGAAAACAAATGATATCTTCCTTTATTTCTAACTTATACAATTTTCCAAAATTAAAAAAGCTCGCGTAAAATGTGAGCAGCACCATTTTTTACCGTTCTTTGTCACATACGAGAAAAAAATTGAAGAAACATTTGGAGACGTTTCTAAGAAAAAAATGCCTATTTCATATTGCCTGTTGTTCATTATTGCCTGTGTGACAATTGCCGAATTTCACGAAAATGTGAAAAGTACTTATATTTTCGAAAACTTGTAGATGACCATACTTCCAAACCTGTTTTTGAAACTCATATTTCTCAAAGGAAAATATCTCTATCTCCAATATTGTAGTTAAAGGAAGACCCCAAAATAGTTTCAATCTTTGCAATTTTCAAAAAGAGAGATTTCCGCGAAAATGAGACTTGCGCTATTTTTACAAGTCTTCTGTACACTATTCGAGGACAAAATATGAAGTTATGTGAGGCCATTTTTGAGAAAACTGAGGTTGTTGTGACTTCTTGTAAATTACCTTAAAATCAAAATTACGTTTCAAACTCTCTGAGCCTCGAATTCCTTCAGATTGATTGGCAATGTCAGTTTTGGAGACACGGTTTAGGCTCTAGAGATATGGGCAAATGGCGCTAGCGTTGACCACAAACAGACTCATGGACATTTTGCAGTGAAAGAAATGTTGAATTGAATTGAATTTACCTTATTTTACGTGGCGAGACTCGGGCCATTAGGCCCGCTCTTCCGTCTGACCACGCAAATTTCGCGTCGCTCCATTCATCAACTAACAAAGGAAAGAGGTATTGGGCGAGAAACAGGCTATTTGAATTTAGCTCAGAGGCGTCATTTAAGCTTGAGGAGCTTTTACATGCAAGTAAATTTACTAACATGGGACAGCCGGCTTTACGTCGTACGAGGGATTGTTCACCCTTAAAAAATCCACGGCTTCGTTCGGGTTTGAACCCGCGGACTTGTGCACAACAGGCCGGTACGCTAACCGTTACACCATAGCGCCGCCGCCTGTTCAGTACCAACTGAACTCGCATTCTGATGTCAAAATGTGTTAGAGGAAGTAATTTACGACATATACGATAGTAACACGACTATTAACTTGTTCGTTGCCAGGGCCTGACAAGACTTTGTCGAAAAATAGCAGTTTGCTGCCGCAGAATTACATTACCATTTACTACGTAAGAACGTAGTGGCTGAGAAAGTAAAAATTAAAAAACCTGATCCGTTTTTTTGAGAAAATGATTGTTTACAAATTGTCTATATTTAACGTAAAATAACAGGAAAACTACTCTCAGTTTCGAAAGATTGAACATGGGCTTATTTCAAGATCTAACTTTGAACAATCGCTTTCTCTACCAAAAATATTTTTTTCATTATTGTTGGTGCATGGAGTCGCTGAAAAATTTTTAAACTTTTTCAAGTTTCGAAAAATCTGAAATTTCAAGAAGAGAGAGACTTGGGTCGTATCTCACGACACAGTTTAATAAAAAAATTGGGGCCATTTTTAACGGATGACGATTGCTGTGATGTGCCCTTAAAACCAAAATATCCGTTTCAAACTTGGAATGCTGTGAGATCGTTCAGGTAGATAGGGGAATATCAATTTGGAGAAAATCTTCTGAACAGATTAGTTGCTAAGACAGACGTTTCAGACGACTATTCAAACAGACGTTTTGACAACAATCGATTTTTTCGGTACGAAGGACACATATACCATGGATCCTGACTACACAACGTGTAGAAGTACTTTTGCGTTACCAGTAATTCAATTTTTTGTCAAAAAATCGACGATTTCTGCCGGAACTTTACTATTCCATCTCTTAACTCCGTTCCATTTTCACAGCCGGAGCTCGGGGACGGGGATGTGACGTCGGTCCTTCAAGCCCGGATAAGGAGGTCTCAAACTGCCGTGCTGGGCATGGCTAAAACAGAAAGTGTCTCCAGAACATCACTTGAAAGCGCTGGTGGCTGAGTGGCCCTGTCGTGTTCGTGCGAACACCACCGTCGCCCGCTGTTGGCGCGAGGGAACAAAAGAAGGCACGTGCACACGACATACCGGAACTGGAAGTCCGCAACGCCCCAAGAGAAATGAGAACCGATGGATTGACTGCCACGGGCGAACATATCCATCGGCAACGATAGTTGTCATTCAGTGAGCTCTACAGCTTACTCTGCCATAGCCGTGAAATTGGCACCGCCACTACAACGAAAACCACTGAAACCATTACCATTCGTTTGTACCTGGTTTGTACCACAAAAACATTAGTTTGCACCAAAACCACTTACAAGACGCAACACTTTCTATGCGGTAGTGCCAACTCCAAACTAGCACCGCCACCACCAAAAAAATTGGAAACATTGTAAACCGTTTGTATTGGATAGTTCCCCTTGAAGTTTCGTTTGTACCAGACAACTAATGAAGATACAGCCATTTTAGTGAGGAGGTGCATTGTAACTGTACCACCATTCTCGTCACAGGAACCGTAAAAAACGGGATATCACACTCAATCGATTGCATCTGCTGTGTACCGGATAGTTCTATCTGAATATTTGTTTGTACCAGACAACTAATGACGACACAGACAGTTTAATGAAGTGGTGGGCGGCTCATCCTAACCATAACACTCTGCTTTAGCTAAGAAAATTACACTTTTTTAGTTGTTTTTTTTTTACATTCTGACACCACTAGCCGTTGCGAGGCGATCGTGTATGGCCATGAGAAACGGGCGGATTTTGTTTACCTAAAACATTGCCAAAAATGATCAATAGAATGCACTAACAGATCGCGTGGTCACGGAGTGAAAAATTGAAGCATAAGAGTGAACATAAAAAAGCACTATTACACAATTAGTACGAGCAAAATCATGAAATGCAATATTATAGACATATATCTATATGTTTTTGTACAGTAATCGCTAATAATGGCAAAAATTTACATGTTTGAGTGGAAAGGGAAAACTATAGTAAATTAGGCAACGCCGTAATGTTCTTGAGATTGGCATGAATACTCAGGGTTCATGCTTCTTCATGTTTCGTTGTTTTGAATTACGTCCGATTTCACTGTTCGTTGCCTGGTCGTCACGGGATAAATATCACAATTTGAACGAATTGGCGGAAGGTTTATTTTCAAAGCGGAATTTGAGAGAAAACGAAATATCCCCCCCAATATTACGAGAACAGTGACGTAATAAAAAGTTTTCAAATATCTTTTCAATGCTTTTTTTTCATTAATTTTTATTTCTTGGATTACCTGAGCCAATACTAGGACAAATCATAGATTATTCTATTGCTTAACAAGATGAACAGTTTGGTTCTCTCCAATATTGTATAAAGTTTTATATTTAACTTGACAGAAATCGTAATCATTCACTCCTACTGCTCCTTATTATCCTTCTCATCACAATATATACTTTTTATTATTATCTGTTATTCCCCTATTTTATTTTTGCTTAGTTAATTAAACTGCATGATCAATTTTTTCACTATGTTTACAATTGCAATGTGCTATATTATTTCCTGCGGTGCGATTGTATAATTCATAGAAACTATTTGCTGGTTTTCATTGTAATTTTATATCATGTTATAATATTGATTTAGATGCAGATTTTTGTGTAAAGTACATATCAAACTAAAGCTGATAAAATGAAATTACTGCAATATATAATTCTGAGAGCTGTATTATTGAGATCTTCTATAATAAAATTATAACAGTGTTGGAGATATAATCTTCAAAAGAGATTTGCAAGTGGCATAGTCTTTTGTAATCGCTTGTCTTCATGTTACACGCAAAATGAAAAGTGGTTTAAATGTCTTGAAAATAAGACATGGGAACAATTCAAAATGCTACTAAGGCTGAATACATCATTCCTCTTAAAAATTCAATAAAATGTAATTATTAAATTTGCTCATGGGAGGATTTAAATACTGGAGGCCTTCAAGCACAAAACTATTTATTTGGGCACTCCTTCAGAAAAATCTTTAAAACTAAAAAATTAATTATAAATAAATCTAAAAAACAATAATTATGATAGAATATTCACAAGTACAGTAGTAATGCATTTTGAATTACAATAACATACATACATTTACAGATACATGTTTGGTTTCTTGTTGTTCTATTTAATTTATTTTTAAAATCAAACTTGGTTGTTCTGTAAATTATTTGATTAATGATTATTCATATAAAACATTTTATGAAGTTTTTAATCTTCATTTTAAAAAGCCGGCATGGGAATGGGAGTCCCAAGCCTAATTTTGCTTGGAGGATATCCAGCTCTGCATTCTTTTATACCTTGAATGGTTGATATTAACTCCATCAAAACAGTATTTTATCATTGCAACACATTTGAAGCCACTAAAAAGTCTATTTCATCCTGAATTGAATGCCCGCTCGGTAGTTCTACAGATTGAAGTGCTGATCTGTACTAAAGATTTGTTTACAGTGTAAGCAACTGTGGTGCAAAAGACAATGAGAATCTACTGTGTACCTCCATAATAAAAAAATATAATATGAATAATTTTTGAATAAATAAATAATCATTGTTCAGGAGCAAAAAACTGACATTCGGCAAAATATAAAATAATATTATTGTAGTGAATGTTTGAACAATTCAATAAACTCTCAAGATCACCCATTTTCTCATAGGGAGTAGTATCAGAGTGAGTCATTGGGAATATTAATTGAATTAAGATTTTCATTCAGATGGCACTAATCATTATATCCATCAACTTCCAGATTTTCTGAATACGTGATTACTATCAAACGCAATGTTCTCCAGGACAGATGATATTTTAATTGCTCGTAGGAGATCCAGAAGAATGGACGAACTCTTGCGAGGTCTTGTCACTCGATTTGAATGAAGCGCGTTGCGCGCGCGGTGTTGCCGAGATGCGCGTCACAGTACCGAACCTCTAGAAAGCGCGCGAACCCATTTGAAAGAGTAGATTTCCTTCAAATTGCGCATATTGATTCTGTGAAATGTTAGCTACCAAAAGAAGAGTTTTTTAAAACATGTTCAACAGTTAATTTTCTCACAAATTTTAAAATTTCAGGTGATATCTGCCAGGTCACCATAAAAGCCCATGTTAAAACAGCAATTTTTACGGTCTCGTTACGCGAGAACTAGACGGTAAACTCGATTCAAACTCTACCGGAACATAAAAGAGCCTCTCATCTTTCCATTAATGCAATAAAAAACATTAAACATAACACTTATCTTGCTCTAACCACCTTAATCTTAGCTATTTTAAAAATATCTGGAAATAACACTGTGTATAAAGATGAATTAAATATGTGAGTTAACGGGTGTATAATGGCGGGAGCATAAGTCTTTAACAAATGATCCGGAAACTCATCTAAACCGGCCGAATATTTATTTTTTAGTCTACCGATTATTTTGAAAATTTCATTAGAAGTTTCGGAAACGAACATCGTGTTTAAAATTGTTGGGGGAACGTCTGATGTTGAATTTTTTGGTTGAAGACCCTTAGTGAGATCGGCAGCAATTCTCGAAAAGTATTGGTTAAAGACATTAGCCACTGTTGCCGGATCGTTCACATTTCCATCGTTATCTTTTAAAATAATATTCTCTACAAGGTTTCTAGTTGTTTTGTCGAATTTTTTCTATATTCCACATTATTTTGTTTTTTTTATCTGAATTCAAAATATTCTGATCATGTTTCATGATTTTAGCGTGCCTTAAGATTTTTCTAAACAATGACATGTATTTTGTAAGTAAAAGAGGATTTCTTGAAATACGTTATGATGCTTAGAAATAAAAGAAAGAATTCGTTGGTTTTACATGATGCCTTAATCTCTAGTGTTACCCAAGAATTACTTTTCCTTGAATATATATAATTTTCTGTTTTGAAGAGGAAAGCAAGTGTTAAAATGAAATGAAAGCGTTGAAAAGAAGAATTCTATTTATTGTTTGTATCAACAGTATTGTAAACCGCGTCCCGTAACTCTTGCAGAAAGCAATTGATGAATCATTTTATTATACTTTTAGTAAACAATACGTGTATTATTTATTGTGGCAGTGTTCGCATTTCCTATAATGGTAAGAATTTGCCCATCGTGATCACTGTACCCTAAATCTTGTCTTTCAATATTCTATTGAGTAGTGCTTTTGTCAATTATTATTTCATGTGACGCCCCGTAAGAATATTTGCATCATGACAACCACTGACTAAGTAACTGTTATACACTAAAATTCACTTTACGATATCTATTCGATAGCATTCCCTTTACAATATGAAATTTTAAATACCAATTTTATGAATATTGGAAAGCTGATTGGAAAAGCGGATTGGAAAGCGGATTGGAAAATAGATTTCAATCACTAAAATTATTGCATATTATTTGCTCTTTCTGGAAACAGTTACATGTTTCATGAGCTGATATGACGTTCCGGCCCGAATGGGTAGTGGGGTGCAGAACGGACCCTGGCAGCAAAACATTTTGCAACACGCAACTTCGCCCTGCCCGCATTGCTTTTCTCCTTCCGCCTTGAGGACAGGCGATGGGGAGGCCAGCCAGGCGTGGTTCCGCTACGCCCCGTCTCCCGCAGCGTGGGCCAGAGAGTATATATCAGAGACGGCAGTCAATGTTTAACGGAAAGCCCTTATTTTCGTGGAGGGGAGAAATTCGAATCTCCCACCCCAACAGAAACAACGAACATGAGAAAGAGGCAGCATATTGAACCCCCGCCAGCCAATAAGCGTCGAAAGGCAGTAAACCATTGAAATGGAGACGGACGTGAACGCGGGCTATTTGAAATTACATTATTTAGTACATTTTCACATATGTGCGGAGCATGGTTATGTTAAACTAATAAAAATGAAATTTTTTTGACATAAAAATGAATGCATAAAAAGTAATCGTGAAGTCAAGTAATTCTTAAAGGCATATGTAATTGTTGAAGAAGTGAAGTAAATTGTAATGAATAGAAAGTGGAAATTAAAAAAGGGTTTTCGTTACATAAATAATATTTATTTGTAAAATCTGGTACATATATCAAAAAAATAACATGTGCATGAAAAATCCTGGTTTTTGTGAAACAAAGGAACAAATCCTGGAAATCATCATTTGTTAATACTATTCATTATACTAAATATCACTGCTGCTAAAGCAAAACAAAAATCAATAAATTTGTCACAACTAAGATGAACAACATACGCCATGCATGACAAGTCAGGATATATTATATATATATATATATATATATAAATACTATATATATATATATATTAGTATATATATATATATATATGTATATTGTATAATATATATAAGATTACAAATACAATATCAATTAGGAGATATTCTAAAAATTGAATATAAGACATATAATGTAAATGTCAAAATTCTCAATTCTTGTATTCAAATACAATATCATGGAAGGTATTAATTTTTATACATGCGTAGTGTAAAGAAGACTAATCAAATATGCAATAATAATAATAAAAAAAATTCTTTCAAGATTCGCTGCTAAGCTGGGGTCAGTCCTTTATATCCAAAACCAGCTTTTAGGTGGCTTTGAAAATGTTGCAACAGAGAAATGCAAAATTATTAGTATTTTTTTTATTTTTTTCTAGTTTATATTGATCGTAGATAACGTGTTATAATCACTAAAATATAAAAATAGAAAAACATACTTAAAATTAAAACGATTCCTAAGTAACAAATCTCAAATAGCATGTTGCGATTTGTGAATTATGTTAGTAAAATTAATATAAATTTCCTAATAACAATCCCAAACTGTTCATCAAAGAGCTATGTAATATAGTGCACCAGGCAAACATGCTAGAAAAATAGTTAAAGAATTAAAAATTACAAGCATAACATGAGACAGTTATCCCTGCAAAAATGATCTTTTTTATTATATAAAACACAAAAACGTCCTTTCAATTTTGTACATATCTTGTGTAGAAAGTGGAGCTCACAAGTTTGATTTCAAGTTGTTTCTGACTTATTTAATTGCTAATGACAATTTCTTCTATTCTTTTGATTAATGAAATATTGGAGTCCTGCAGTTTGACGTATTCAAATTAGTTGATAATGCACAAGAAAATTCCATCACAGAATGTGTTAGAAAAAAGAATGAGATATTATGTCATACATAAGCATAGCTTTTTGTGTATATCATGCAATTCTGTGTAAGAAATATGTTATCCATGAAATGCGATTAATGAAAGTAAACTCACCTGGACTCTTCATAATTCGGTAATTTATGGCTGTTTATATCACTTACATCCATTACTTAACTCACATCCATTCTCATCTCCAATTTAATGATGATTATATAAATTATTAAAATATTGTTTTAGGGATGTCATTGGGTAATGTAAATCACTCATGAAAACTCTTCTATTATAGTGTCACTTCATCATCCAATTTATTGCACAGGCAATAACCAAGAATTACCAAAATTGACGTATTATATTTCATGTTCATCAGTGGTTTCTTCCTTCTATATATGGGGCACATAGAGCGTAGCACACATTTTCTTAGAACATTAGGCACATTGGAAGAGTTGGCGTGCAATAACCCTTCCCACAGGTTCTGTCTCTCCTCTCCAGCCAGAGGAGAAGTGGCTGTACAACCAAAATGAGGAGGGTGTTATTGACTTAAAAAATGGAAGCATGCATTACTAAAAATGTTGAAAAAATTTTTTAGTACTCACCAGGAAATGCGAGACAATTAGACGACATGTTGACCGTGACATTCAGCGAAGGTGGAGCTGGCCCTTGCAATCAAGAGACATGGGTCTTTGGATCTGAATACAAATTGTAATTGGAAAAATGTCTTATTTCTTTTAATAGAGGCTAAAACAGTAACTTGAAGCCGTCTGGTGGTATGCTTCTAAAAATGTTTGAGTGCTTCTTCAATTGAATTAATGGCTTATTTTTACGCTGGGCTTCTTCTTGCAATTCAGAACGGCCATCAATTGAATATGTAGGTACTAGGGCATTCCGACCCTGCTCTTCCTGATGGGCATGTCAACATTGTAGATGAAATGTCCCATGGCAGCAATACCTTTCTGTGTATCAGTGTTTGCACTGGGAAACAGCCACTGTTGGTCTCCCATTGGCATCAACCAATTATAACACTATATTATGTAATAATGTTGTATTACATAAATTATAATATAAAACAAAATAGTTATTAGATTTCAGGTTGTTGGTAAAAAAATGACCATAAATTGTTGTTAACAATTGTTAAAACTAGTTGGTTTATTAGCAAAATTAAGATGTTTTTTATAAAATAGCCACAGGTTATATGTAAACATACAAAAAACTATACATTTTCTGATAATGTTAAACCATTCGTAATAATCATGCCAATAATATTTTCATTTCCTTACCGTCAGGATATTTGGAAAAAGCAAAATACTTGTCTTTTCCGAATTTGTGTTCTTCTGGGTATTGTGGGCAATTGGGTAACCCACAACGCCTATATTTCGGCATCTTGCTTAGCAAATTGCCACACAACCAAAAATTAGTTCGCAAAAGCCTCTGTAGCAGCGCTACTTTGCCAGGTGGCACGATATGGCGGACTTACCTCCCCTCTCACGCGTCTCCCCCAACCACTCTCTTGTCCCTCCCACCACTACTTTCAAATAAGGACGTTTTACCACCTATTAAGTAACACCCCCCTGGCGTGGGCCACGTGGATAGAGCACACCGACCGGGCCTTTCAACTTTCTCCCTGCCAGTAGCCCTGGCGAGGCGGGAGTTGGGTACAAAATGTCTACGGCTTATGCGGCAAAGGGGGCAGTGCTTACTTACTAACTTATTTCTAACTTACCCTAGGGATGAAGCCGGCACTTTGGCCGGCAACCTAAGATTAGTACAAGACTTTGTATTTTACTACATGCTTAGTTTTAGTTTTCTTGTTGTTGTTCTTGTTTGTTTGTTTGTTTGTTTGTTTGTTTTTGTTTTTTTGTTTTGTTTTTTTGCCATTCACACGCACATTCACACCGACCGGGCCTCGTGGCCGCTAACCCTTTGCAACCTACGAAGATCCGCATAAATGGAGAAGATAAAAAGAACTTCAAACATTAGGCTAGGAATTACAGTCGGATCTCCGTACATCGAACCAGACGGTTCCTTCTATAATATTCGATACATAAAAACTTCGATATACAGAAATAATTATGAAATGTTTTAAAGGCTTTTAAACAATTTTGGAAACATTGGATAAAATGAAAACTTTAACAATAAATAATTTACAAATGTCTTAATCATTCGTACCACATATTTATGAATAGTAGCATAAAATTAATTTTGCAAAATGAGCTCGATGTATAGTAATAAGTTTCGAAATACAAAAACTTTTGAAATGAAATTTTGAAGACGCAGAAAAATAATTCAATTTATAGAGAATTTCGATGTAAAGAGGTTTGATGTATGGAGATCCGACTTCGTACACCATTGTTTTACTTTTGAGTTATACTATAAAAAGAACCCCCAAGAACTATGGTTTTCAAATGGTGTGCTTCCTTTATTAAAATTAAATTTTATTTACCCATAATTGTATTGGCGAATTCAATTCCAAATTCCTGTACCTTACTTGGTTCCGGTACCTTAATGGTTAAATAATCCATTCAGTATATATCAATGCGCATTTAAAAAACCAAAAGTATGGTAAAAAAATTAATGTACACTCTTGGAAACATAAAATTTCGCGTCAAAAATGCCTTGGTCCGAGAGGTTGATGGCGATGGACATCCCTGCTTGCCGACAGCGCTAACGTTTATTTTCGAAACTACGTTCTGTAGATCCAACTATAAAGATTAAATTTATTTTATTGGAAAGCGTATAAAATACTTTAACGACCGTTGAGAGCTAAATAGTAATAGTACAGAGGAAAAAGACTTTCGCGATTCCTGCCAGTAAAACAGAACTGACATTAACTTTGGTAAACGTGATTTTGCTTTAAAGTTTCGTTAATATAAAATTGTTATATGAGGCGCGATAGAAGTGCGAAATAATGGCTCAGTGTCCAAGTGGTGTTCTAGAATTCGCGAAGTAGCAGGTTCGGTTCCCAGTCTACGTAGATATTTTATCAATTCTACAGTGCTATATAATCCACTAAATTACAACATCCTATATATGTCTTGTCAATGTTATGCATCATTTAAGCAAAATTCTAGATCGCGAATAAGAAATGCAAACAATCAATTCTCAAAAAGCGGTAATACTCGTAGGAGACCAAAATAATATAAGCTTCTATAATCTTATAGATACTAATCTTAAATTGCGAATAAAAAGAACGTTAAAATATTGCGTATTATTTTCATTTTTACTCGAATAAAACCATGAAATGGAACTCCTAAAAGCTCGGAAAGACAATTCGTTTAACAATATCACAAAATTATAGTGATATACTGACATGAAAATTCGACTTGTGTTTGTATCTGTAAAATAATTCATTTAATCCTGTTTTGAGATCTCTTGTTTGCTTTGATATGACTTAGTTCTACTATACTACTATATATAAATAAATTTTTAAAAAATTCTGTGCATAGACTCCCTTATGCTATTGATATATAATGTGAATAAAGGTGATGGAACTGTTTATGTTCTGTAATTACAATAATTCTTAGTGTGACAAGGCTTTGAAATGCAATGTCTACA
>BOPP01000449.1:76040-104057 GCA_017312745.1 Gryllus bimaculatus
GCGGTGGAAAACCATTTTCAAACTTCTTCACAACTGCAAAGATCCACCAGATTTCCTGGATGTTCCAGGACAATACGCAACAGACTTCCGGAGGCTGGTCTGCGATCCAGAAGTGCAGCTTGAAAACCGAAGCTGACAGAAGAATACCAGCTCTGTCGGCTGGCATTTGCGGAGGAAAATTTACATCAAGACTAGGATGATGTCATTTTCTCTGATGAGAGTATATTCTTCTCCGCAAATGATGGACCCGTTCGCGTTTTCAGGCCTCAAGGAATCCGCAATGATTATCGGTACGTAAAGCAAGTCTCCAGGTCAGGTCGTTTCTCAGTAGCAGTTTGGGGCTGGATGTCATCTCGTGGGATAGGAATGATCCACAGAATCCAAGGCCACTTAAATGCTCCTCAGTACATCCACATACTGAGAGATATCATGATTCCATCAGTAAGGCAATTGCATTCTGAGGGGATAATTCAATTCCAACAGAACCAATCACCAATTCATAAGTCGGCTTTGGTTCAATTGTTTTTGAGGAGAAACAAGATATTCAGGTTGTTGACTGGCCACCATGTGCACCAGACCTGAACCCTATTGAAAATGTTTGGGCAGAGATAAGACGCACCATGGCCGAAAACTGGCCTGATCCGCAACCTAAGAATGTCGATGCGCTCTGGCAAATAATCCATGAAGCCTGGGAGGAGGTCGCTCACAGTAACAACTACGCGGCGGACTTGTGGATTCTCTCCCACGTAGGATGAGAATGGTCGTAGAATCTGGGGGGGGGTTGGATTCCTTATTAATGTATTCCTTATATTTTCTAGAATAAGATATTTATAAATAAACAATTAATGTAAAAAATAGAATAAAATTTTAACAAATATGTAATTTGGAGAATTAAAACAAATATTCATAAAAATATAAAGATCCCCTTTCAGAGTTATTTTGTTTTAAAATTAAAATAATGCTTTATTTACACAATAGAGAGTACTGTAATACAGTTCATATGACAAAAATATAACGGATAAGAAAAAAAAGAACAACGGACACGCACTGGATTCGATCCTGCTGCATAGAGTGCAGAGAAAACCGATTTTACCACTTAGCCAAACAAACACTTTTCTAACTTAATTAGTTACATAAATATTATTGGGCCAAATTTCGGAACGTTTGAAATGTCTCCAACATATTTCGACAATTTCAAATAATGTTGATACATGGCGTGTCTTCTATCACACAGTGTTAAAACACGAATTACTGAAATATATATTGCTTGCATACAGGGAGTCCTACCAACTATGGGCAAACCTCATAACTTCTAATCGGTTCCCGATATCGGCTTATATTTTCGCTCAACTATGCGGAATCATGCGGCAAATAATATGGTGTAGAGATATTGTTTGAAATATTTTGAGTTTTCGACAAATTTAATCATCTTTGATTTTTAAATGGAACCATATATTTTTCTCACTAGCAAAAGATAGATCTTAAAAAGAGAATGCAATCATGTAACATTTCTAATATTTTAATTGTTTTGTGCATAAAATTATACTTTATGGACTGCGATTTTAAATTAAACGTGTAATTTGTTCTGTAGCTGCCGTCGCAACTGTCGCTTTTGGCGAACGTGACTTTCGCGGCCTCTCCCCGTAAAAGTGCCCGCACCACGAAGGCAACCTTCCCAAAAGGAGGCAGTTGAAAGGGATGTATATTTACAGTTGAAATCTTATATATTTAGTTTAAAATCTCATGGCGGAAAGTATAATTTTCTTCTCAAAATACTATCAAAGCACTAACATGTGTAACATCATTGAATTCGTCTATTTATGATCTATCTATTGCTAGTGAGATAAATACATGGTTCCATTTAAAAAATTAAAGATGATTAAATTTCTCGGAAACTAACAAGATTTTGAACAATATTCCTACGACACATTACTTGCTTCATGATTTCACATTGTTGTGCGAAAACTACATTTCGGTATAGTGAACCGTTTAGAAGTTATGGGGATGGCCCGTAGTTGGTGAAACTCCCTGTTGAACACACAACTGTTGAACAGATAACAAATAAAAATAATAACGTAGTTTGTGCATCCTCCGGCAAAAAAGTATGGTTTGTTTTCGTTTAAATTTTGAATATAATTTTGCCCCACAACAATTGAACTTATCCTAATGAACAAATTGGAAATGAATTCGAGTTGCTATAATTCTTTCTTGATGCGTGATTGCCTACCTGGTGTATCTTTTCTTGTCTTCTGCTCATGGTGATTTTTTTTATTTTACGAGCGCATTTCGTGGTAATTTTTGGCGCTCTACGAGATAAAAATAATTTTATTTTTGTAAACATAAAAATAATAGAGCAATATATTAAAGTTCATTTTCTTCTTGATTTACCTATGAATCGCGCACGCGGGCGGTATTTGAATGGCTTTCTGAAAACTTTTGCCTGAAAAATCTGTCAACTGAGTTTAGCCAGTGACAGTGCCCAGGTATTTTTAGGGACATATATACTTATCACATAGTGCTTTTTTTTCAAATTTCGTGTGTGGAGTGTGATTTTATTCAATAGTTCAGGAATGACTTGCGGAACAGTAGGAAGACTGCCGCGCGCCTTCTTAACTCTGCCCACCACAAAAGAATTTAGGCATTTTTGTTCAATCTTATATTTCACCAATATTTATACTCTGATTTTTTCAAATGTATGTTATTATTATTATGAAAATGAAAGTAGTTTCTGAGAACATATCTTTAATTGTCTGTAAATTGTCTTTACGCGATAAATACTCATATTTTCAAAAATATTATTCCAATTTTAGAGCGGCTTTTGAGAAAATATTAAAAATATTAAGGTTTCATACCAAGTAGTCTCAAAAATTAAAGTATACTTCAAATTTGTAGACCCTCCCGTTCGGTCAGAACTATTGGGGAATATTCATTTTTGAACGGTTTTGAAAATCATCTGAACGGTGTAATTAACCAGAGAAGGACAAACGGACAGGCAGACAAATAAACAGTTTGTGTGGTTCTTCATTGCAAATGTCGTTTTCATAACTTACCAGACATATAATATGATGATAATGATTTGGATTTTGGAGTGTATGATGAATTGTTCATTGAAAATCCCACAAATTGTCAAGCACAAAATGAAGACAGGAAGACAGGAAAAAGGAAGACTGCATCAACAAACGTTTATTAGAAATTATTCATTAACGTTTCAATTAAATGAATGTGTAAATATTTTATTGGATTGTCAATGCTTTGACACTGTATTTTTAGAGCTTGTTGTTTTTCGAACTCGAAGTTTTTTTAAATTTTCTCTCTCTAGATTTAGTTACAGAAAACACATGCTGCTTAAGGCTGACGTTTAATATCATTTAAAATGGGTGCACTTAAAAATTTATATTTGCATCAACGCACTGGCAAAAACAAAATTTAAAATGATTTATTACATTGTAAACGCTCTGCAACGTTGTCCAATGCTACAAATTTTTATTGAAAATTATTATTCATGAACTTTTTAATCAAATTAATATGTAAATATTTGCTTGATTTGTCAATGTTTTAACAATGTACTTTTATAGTTTTAGTTACATTTCATAGTTTTAGTTATATTTTCAAACCAGGATATTTTTAGACTGTCTGTTCTAGAAAACTCCCTGTGCCCAAATACATTTAATATACAGATTTGTTTTGGTTTTCTTTCTTTATAGATATAATTGAAACGTGTTACAGAAAACACTGCTTATGGATCGTGCTGAATAACAATTAAAATGGCTGCAAAATAGTTTATATTAGCATATGCACTGTCATTAATAAATAATTATTATTATTTATAATTTTTAAACGCTGAGCAATTTTCTCTAGTGCTATAATCTGCCTCTCTAAAAGTTTTAATTTTTGTTCATTATATTTTTTTTTTACTTTCCCGTATACTTACTTATATATGGAGTAATAAACGTAGTTATTACTCCGTGGAAAAGTTATGTAGGAAAAGTTACGTATTGCTGCGGAAAATCGATTTGGGGCCCACGTTTTGGGGCCCCTGATACCGAAAAGGTGTTGTTTTTTTTCTAAACGTCTGTCTGTCCATCAGTCTGGTGTCTATGAACACTACGAGCGCCTAAACCATGCGTAGGATTTTTCCAAATTGAAGAAACCTTGACAACTTGGCTAGAACCGAATCTAAGAGATTTTGAAAAAAAATTTAAAATTTGGGGGTGCTTCACATAAAGAACTGTGGACAATTTCAAAATTTTCTCAAAAACTGCTCCAATTTTTTTCTTTAAATTTCGTGCAAGAATAGAGTAAAATATACTATAAATGTGGCATAGGACAGATTTTTATATTTAACACGAACTGAACTGACTGAACTGACTTTAACTGAATTTTCGAAAATTTCAAAATTTTTCGGGTGTGTTCTTACAACTACAAAATTGAAGATATAAATTTTGCCTTCAAATAAAATTTGTTCTACATAGTGAGTTCTTTCATTAAGATCTTGTACATTTTTTTAAAAAAATCGTCGTTTTCGCGCAATATTGCGTGCAACATGTGCACTTTTAACAAATTAGAAAAACAAGATTTTCTCAAAAACAACTCCAACATTTTTCTTTAAACTTTTGGGAATTAGGGATTGTGCTAAATGCACTCTATAAGATGACATAAACGTCACATTTCTCTATTCTTTTGATTCTTTTTTTCTTCAAACATTACAAAAATGTCATTTTTTGACTTGGCCCTCTCGTATGTTAATATTTTCATTAGCAGCAATTTCTTTACATTCATGTATTTATGAGTATGTGCTTTAAATAATGTGAGATAATGTTTCCCGAAAACAACAGTTTTCCGTGAAAATGAGCTCAAAATTCCACATATTCAGAAACGCTCAAACACTATTTGCTCTAAAACTGCTCCAAATCTTTCTTCAAACTTTTCCAATAGATAGTGCTAATTGCGCTGTTTCAGATGTCATTGAATTAAATTTTCTGTTTTCTTTTGTTTTGTTTTTTCAAAAAATTACACATATATAATTTTTTTGAAAGATCTCTCACGCCTTTAAAGCCTTTCCTTTTCCAGCAATTTGTAAATACTATTGCATTTGTGACTAAAAGTGCTTAAAATGACGTCATATGAAGTTTTTCGAAAACTCAATAGTTTTCTGTGAAAAGAGGTTCAAATTTCAAATTTACGCTTAAATGCCATTTTCGTATAAACGGCTTCAAATTTTTCAATGAAAATTGCTATTTGAGACGAGGTTTTACTCTTCTTTATATTCTTACTATTCTTTATATTATTACTTTAAATAATAATTCGATTCTACTATTAAGAAGCCGAAAAATTAAGAAAATTTCAAAAAAATGTACTTTAGGCGGCAGCTGGCAAGAGTAAGTGTGACAATAGGAAATAGAAAGCTAATACGGAAAAGTCTGTGTCATTCTGTAGCACCACAAGTTTTAATTTCCATTTTTCTTTAGACTCTTCAAAAAGACCAGCTGTTTATCAGCAGATCCCTAGTCGTTTTCCAGCTACTGTGCGTTTCTGTTTTTTGTTCGTTTGTGTTGTAGACGTTGCGTGAGAAGGTCCAGAAGCATCTATGCTCCATACAGTTACAGAAGATGCCTGAGCACTATTTAATAAAATTAAATCTTCCTCCTCAGTAATAGCTACACCATGCTCTACAATTATTTCAATTTGTTTTTTTAATTCAGTGCTTGATTCTGCTGTTGAATCTAACCCTTTAATTGATACTTGGGGTATTGTTGACAATATTATTTCGTCCACAGAAGTTAAGTCCATAGATGGTGGAGGGCCTCCTCCAGTTCGCTTCGTTATTAATGATGGCCTGTTTCCCTTTCACAGCTGATTTCATGTCATGCCATGTTTTGCGCCAGTGTTTCTAGTCCTTCTGTACACCTGGGACAATTGCAGAGCTAATTGTTCCAACAGTTTTTGGGAATCTTTTAATTGTGAAAGTGGATGAAAATGTCCCACTTGACAGAACTTTATTTATATTCATAAAATCAGCAAGAACTACTTTTTGCTCCTGATTAGCGTGAGAATTTTTTTTTTGAAATTGTGCTGTTTTCTTGTTCTCTTACAAATAAAAATTCATTTGTCAAATAGGAAACACTTACAACATCAATACTAAATCACTATTATTACTAGGACTAAATTCCATTTTAGTGCCCTTAAAATTATATTTGTAAAAATAAAATTTTTCGAATAAAAACTAAGAAACACTATAAAAAACACTGCCACATTCACGTGACGCTGAACGCAATGAAATTGATTATTTGAATTTCGTGGAAGACGGAAAATGCTTACAAAGAGAAATCGCCTGCGCTAAAATATAATTTTTCTTTGTGAGACGGAGACGAGATAAAATTCAATTTCCAATGTTGCCAAATACATGCATGCGATAACTTTCGAATACGCTCGAGAATGCAGTTATTGGATGTCAAGCGTTTGAAATCATTTGCATACTAAATAATTCCCATGGTTTCGAGAATACAGCTACTAACCTATCACCCACCGCTGAGTCTGGACCAAGCATAACAGTACATGCATTTCAATAGATCGTGACACACCTGTTTACAGGTCACTGATCTACAATAATTTCACACGTTAGTGTTATAAGCAGTGCCGAAGAGCCCGTTTTTAGTAGGAGATAATATTAATTATTAATATAAAACACCAAATAACTAGACACAATTTTCCATCCAAAAATGAAGTGCTTAAAGATTTATTTTATAAATCACGGGAAGTAAAATTAACACTTAGTGCAAGTGCTAAACTTGTGGTTCGTGAGTGCATGGTATTTTGGGAGAAAGCAAGAATTCCGAAAAAAGGATTACCTCGGAAAAGTTTTTGCGAACTATGCACATTAGAGCATTGTTCGCAAAATCTTTTTAATTTGTACAATTCGGAGTGAAGAAATTTTTTTAAATGCAAACAAGTGAGAAGATATTTTGAAGAGGAGTTTAGAAATAATTTGAACAACATATTTGATATTGCACATCCGAATGCTTTACAAATGATTACGTTGGAAGAAGACAGGATGTTTTACTTCGGCAGAGAGACAGGACGTAAAATCTATCTTGCAGGAGTATATCAAAATCTCGCGGATAAAGAAGAAAAAACGAGACAAAGAACATTACAAAAAGAAAGGAAAGAAAAATAACAGTGTGATGCGTCTAGTCTTCTGCTGTACCTCCTTCATCGTCTGAATATTTAGATAACGAGCTTCCAAGTTCTGATGAACTCAACGTTGCTGAATTTTTAGGAGAGACATTCGAGAGTACACCAATACAGAATGCTGCAAGACACCAACAATTTTATTACTCGTAGGCTAATGACTGCTTTAGATAGATGGCAGCTGAGTATAAGAAATTTTCTATACATCCTTCAGGCGACAATAGAGGCACTTGGCAATAATACCCAATTCTCTATTAATTAATTTTCTATTCTGCAAATCGGAGACAAGAAGAGAACGTTAAGGAACAATTAAATCTGCTTTTAAGAGTACCATATCTGAAATTCTAACTGTTCATTGGAATGGTACACTGTTACCTACTTAAAATATCAGGGACCCAAAAGAAGACTTCCAATTATTGTTACATTTGGGGACGGTCAGCAGCTCACTGGGTGTCCCAATTTCAAAATTCTTCTAGTAAAGAGCGCATTTACGCTTTTTGGAATGTGTTAATGCCATGGAGTATCGATTTCTTTTTTCCTTTCTTCAATGTAAGAGACATCCTAATGAAGCGTAATTTCTCAGAAATTGCTCCAAATGTTTTAATGAAATTTTTCGTCCAATAGCGTAAAAACTCTTAAAAATAACACGGATCTGGTTTTCGATCAAAACCCTGATTTTTCATAAATTGCATAGATTTTAAGAAAAATTTCGGCGTTTTCTTACAACTACAATATTGGAGATAGATTTTCCTGAATGAAATATGTTGTACAAAGATAGATCTTGAAATAATTTTATGTACAGTTTTTCGAAAATAAGTGTTGAGTGGAATTTGGGCAAATTTTCGACAATTGTCTCCTCAAAAACCTAATCCAAATTTTTCTTCACATTTTCTCATCGTTTGTACCACAGGACGCTAAAAATTTGAACTGGTCCAATTTTCATCGAACTGTGTTTTCGAAAATTGCACAAAATTAACATTGCAAAAGTACAAATTTGATCATTTGTTTCGTTCATGTAATCGTTTCTGAAAAAGTATGTCTTCAGGGAAAATTGTGAGCTGTTTTAGGGAAAGCAAGTAAAAACAATAGATAATTTTTGTATGAAAATTGGTTTCATTTCTTTCTTCACTTATCAAAGAACACTTAAAATAGTGCTGATTTTCTTTGATCTGATTTTCTGATTGTCTGACTTTGAAATCTGACAATACGATCTGATTTTCGGTGACATCCTAAATTTTTGAAAAATGCAAAAATTACGAATAATGAGAGAAAGAATGTAATGTTATGGCAACACTTATTTTTGTCTAAGAGCTGCTCGTACGCTTAATGGTTCTCTTTTAATCAATGAAACTCCGCAGAAATAGATTAACACACATCACTTACTTTGCGCACTTTTGAAAATAAAGGTCTTTTTCCTAAAATTCTTGAATAAAATAAAATTCGTAGTACTTGGCCGAATAACGACCTTGGCTGCTGATCCTTACATCTAAATATCACACACTATTTGAATCTTCAAATATCTAATAATTGATAATAATACTAATCCTAATATCTAATGCTAATACTAATATCTAATACTAATACTAATATCTAATACTAACACTAATACTAATATATGCTAATATAATATAATAATACATGGTGATGACATGTGTCTAATGAGAGAACGTGTTGAGAGGTGTATGTGAGACTGGTGCTGCGTGTGTTGGCAGGACGGTGTCGACGGACGAGGCGATGGCGTACGTGGACTCTCAGGACGACGCGTGCGTGTTCGTGGAGACGTCGGCGAAGCGCAACCTGCGCATCGACGACCTCTTCTACGAGCTGTTTGTAGTAGCCGGGCTGCCCCTGGAGATGGCGCCCAACACACAAGCGCCTGCACCCAGCGTTCGGCAGCCCTGCACGCTGCCCACCGTCCACGCCGGCCACAAGTCCAAGAAGTGCACGCTGTCCATCAAGCGGCGGCTGAGCGACGCGTGCGGCGTCGTGGCACCACCGTGCGCCGCCCACGCATCCGCACCGACTCATGATCATGCGCACCAAGAGTGCTCGCTGGGCAGCAGCGGCGGAGGCGGCGTGGGAGGTGGCGCGGGCGCGCGGGCGCGCGGCCGTTCTGCGGCGTGCGTGCGCTGCTCCGCGGCTGCCGCCCAAGCCGTGCCCGCCCACGCGCCGCCCCCGCCACCTGCGCTCTGGGGGCGGCGGGGCCCTACGGCACCCAGCGACGAGGCCGGGCGCTGCGTGGTGCAGTGAAGCGGCCGCGCCCCGGCGCGCTCCCCGCCTCCTGCGCCCGCCCCTTCCCCGGCGCCACTCTTTCCAGTAGCCCTGCACAGGTACCCCGGGGCGGAACGATGGGGCGAAACCCCGTTCTCGCGTCGCACACACAGGCCACGGAGTCAACGACAGCTATGTGGCAATGGGAAACGGCGAGACTCTCCACAGACTCAAACCGTTTCTCCCTTGTGATTTCCACTCTTGATTGTCGTCTCTCTCCCACACCTCCAACTCATTAGACTGAGGCACGAGGCAGAAAGCCCGGATACTTTTCTTGTCGGCTCCGTTATAGTTGTCTTGCCATTCATTAATTCGAAATTTATTAATGCTATTCATTAATATTTTTCCATGAAACTGTCGTTTTCCAAAGCACGGAAAATAAGATCTCATTGCGCACCCCCATTTTACTTTATTTTTGGTCTAATGTGATATGTAGTGTATCAAATTCCTTTAGAGAATATAACACTAATGCGAGCCACACAGTACCTAAATTTAATTTAAGAGACCCTTATAATCTAAATATTTTTCCATTTATTTTTCTTTTTATTTAGCGGGAAAATATGAACAAAAATAATACTGACATATGAAGGATGTGAACTGTTAACATCACGAATCATTACTATTTTCATCGATATTTTCTTCAATCCCTCTTTTTGAAAATCTTGGAACTGCCTCCGATGAATGTCACAAGTCGGAACGATTTTTTATCTTCTTTATTAATAGTATAGTCCATTGAAATATTGCATTAATTTCATTCCTCTTTTTGCCATATCTTTACCGCGAGAATATTTTAAATATGGTTTTCACATTTAAGTATGAAGTGAATTCTCTCCAAAGTTTCTGACAGTTTCTCAAAGAGAGAAACCTTTGTGAATGTAACCTGTAAACTTTTACTGTCTGTAAATGTTAGGTGTAATTAGAAATCAAAAGGGTATTTAGAAAGCTTATTAGAAACCTTTGGAACTCAGAGCAAGTACACTGTTCTTGCGGATATTTATTATTTTTTGTAAGATAAATGAAAAATTATTTTAACAATTTATACGTGTTTAAGAAGTTTGCAGATGTGTTATATTTCATTCCTAATTCTTGAGAAAAAATCATATACATTATGTTAACAGTTCATTGCATTCGTATTTGGAGATATGTACTTGCTTGAAAACTATAGATAATGAAATAAAAAATAATTCATTTTGTTCGATGCATTAGTTACCTCAACCCTGAGTCGAACCAGGGTTTCATGTATATCCCACTAAACTTCCGAGGCGACAATTCTTCGCACTATTTCTTAGGAATGCACGTTAACTGATGCTTAATTGTCTCTAAAGGGAAGTAACAGGATGATAACAAATGAGAAATAAAAAATACTAATATTCTGACTAAAGTTCTGAAAATGTATTAAGTCTTGTGTGGATCGTGTTTTTGTTAACTTATTGTAATTAAAAATACTCCATTGTCAGAAATGTGGAGGTGAGGGAAATAAGTCGACATTTTAATTCAACCTCCCAATGTAAGAACCACCTTAATAGACCTTACTGGTTTTTTCTCTGGTTCCTTACTAAACTACATCTTGACAAATGTTTTCTTTTACAAATTATGACAGACGATTTACCATCTGAGCTCAGCGTAACAATACGACAGACGTAGGAGATGGCTAAAGAAAGAAAATATACGTGTGCATCAGCGGATTCTTCCATACCTGGTCAAACTGTACTAGGGAGATTTTATAATGCCTCCTCTTGTGATGCATTCTTCTTCCTACATTCCAGACTTCTTAGTACGTGGTGCCATTGGTTGTTCATTGGTTGGCATAAATATGTTCCTCCACGTTTTAGATCAAAGGGTTTGTTGATGACTGCACGTTATTTAAACACGCTATGCACTTGTGGACTGGTCTTTAAATACATTAGGCTATTGGCTCACAATAGTTCTTGCAGCTTATCTCTGAAATGATTGGTTGTTATGTGCTCACAAGAAGTGTTTTCCCTTACTTTCTCCGGGTATAATGTTTGAACACAACTCTTTATTAACATTAATATATATTTTTGGTAATTTCATGAATTCAATTATGTTAAATCTCTTGACTATTTTACCACTGCATTTCATCGCAACTCAAAAATACCTAAGAAATACTACCCTAATAACATATCTAAAGGATATTGGTTGTCCATATTAATTAAGAATTGAAAAAAATGTTTAATCATGCTCAGATTAATTCGTAAATAACAATTGAATGGTGGGCAGGATTCAATTTTTAAATAAGCGAAATTCAGGCATGCGAACTACAATTGATACTGTTGAAACTGAACATAAAATAACAGTCTACATATTGCTACTATATTGGTAGTTGGGGAATCGGAAAGAGGCGGGGTGTTGATACTAGTGAGAAATGAAAATAAAATAAAGAGAATATCAGACGATAGTTTCACAATTTTTTCTCCCAGGTATCTATCAACAAATATTTAATATAGCCACGTTCACTTCTTAATTTTACAGAATATTTTCTTGGTGCCAAAATGATTCATTATTGTTTTGTTTCTTATTCTTTCTCAACCTGAGGAAGACAATGGCGCAATAATGTTAAGAACGTTGATTCCTTTTTAATTATACCAACCTGCAGTTCAGAGTGAACAAATGTATTTCTGGAAAGTGTCAATTCCGTTGCCTTCAAAGAAAAGTCAGCGTTCTTAACCAAGACGACTTCCTCACCATTCTCACGAGTTCGCTGGTGTTCCCGTATGTCACATTTCTTTTCTGCTCTTCAAACCTGGTTTATATCAAACCTATTTTTCCGTTGAATTTTGATAATCCAAGTGAAGATAATGCTGAACTTTATTCGTTTGCGAGACAGCTAATATCTTTAATCACCCGGGGCCCTCGCTCCCGGGCTTTCCCCTCCCTCCTCCCTCTCCCCCTGTCCAAACTAAGCTTCTCCGGGTCCATGCCTGCTCTGAAGTAGGCAATGGTCCCCACTGCGCGGGTCACGTGCTCTGTGATGCGCCTCGTGTGTGTATCACTTGCAGTTCATAGTTTGAAGTGGCCTCTTTTCCTAGACCCCGTGTCACTAGGAAGTTTGGAAGGAGAAAGATTTTCAAAAGACAATAAATACTGCCTGCATTGTTTAATATTTTTAAAAATATTTCTGTGTTACAATAACACTAAGAACGTGGAGAGAATTGGAATATATTTTGTTTATTATTTTTACCTGAAATATTACTATTTCTCTTAAATCTTAATAGTTAAGCGATTTTCGCGGAAATTCATGGTTCCTTTTCGTAAGCATACACTAATATATCTCGTATGAACAATACATGTTAAAGGACCAAAATAATCGCCATACGCCTTGCCTTTTAATGAAACATATATGTTTCGAATAGTCGATATTTGGGCAGATAGTCAACGTTCCTTAATAAAACTAGTGATGTGTAAACCTACTAGCACATTCTTTCACGCATTATTACTAATTTTGCAATTTTCGAAAAATCAGAGAAATCAACGAAAATGAGACCAGCTAAAATGACCGGCATTTTTAAGTGTTCTTTGCACAATCCGTGGAAAAAATGTAATATAAAATTTTGGGCGGTTTTGAATAAAATGTTTTTATAAATTGCATTAACTTCAACCGAAAGTTACACCAAAAATATTTTTTTAAATATTGTACATGATTATTTTTAAGATCTGATTTTTAAATAGATATAATTAAACGAAAAACTCAATCCTCAATATTGTATTTTTACAATGTTAGTTTTGCGATTTTCTAAATTACAGAGAGTTTTCCAAAAATGGGACAAACCCCATTGTTTACAAACGAGAAAAATTTTAAAGAAAAATTCGGAACCGTTTTTTAGAAAATAATACTTTGAAAATGACCTAAATTTCACCCAAAATTTGTCGAAAATTACTCATATTTTCGAAAATTGTACTTGATATTCTTCTGAGATCTTCTTTGAAAAACAGATTTTATTAAGAAAAAATCTGTATCTGCAATATTATAGTTGTAGAAAGACACCGCAAAATTTTTAACTTTTGCAACTTTCAAAAAATCAGGGATATTAACGAAAAACAAGGACATTCTTTTCATATTGGAGGACGCACCACATTGCACTCGTATTTTGTCTTGTCAACCTGGTTGTATATGTTGTTGAATCACGAGAAAAAATAGCATCCATTCCATTTCCAGGGCAAATCACCAATCGAATTTCCTTCGTTTCGCAATCATTGAGGCCAAGCACCCACTTGCCTTCCATTACACGACCTCTAATTATATTTTCGCCGCCCTATTTAGGACTCATAAATTTCTACGACCTATTTAGATCCGCCAATTCTCGGTGCTTGCAAGTACCTTATTTCCATAGCACCCATGCAAACATTACGCAGAAATAATGGCCAACAGTCTTGTGAGACTATTTTTTGCCTCCGTCGGAACACTGAATCACAATATCTTCGTACGTATGCGAAGTAATACATCATTCGAAGAGCTTGCCCGATAATTAACAAACATTTTCAAAAATCGTACCTCTTGATGCAGAAAGCTTGGATGATTATTTTGGCACGAGAAGTCTCCAAATCCCTTTTCTCTGTTTCTAATTGCAGTTAATAATGCCCCTGAATCCGAACATTTGGCATTTGAGTGGGATCGAGTTCACAACACTGGTAGCATCAGTACACTGGCTGACTCATTTCCCACAGTATTTAAAAAAGTTATATAATTAATGTTCTGATCCATGTTGGAACGACAAACCACACTGAATACAACTATTCTTATTTATATTACAAAGGCTGGCAGAACGAACCGTGAACATTTGTTATGATGGCAAACCTATTCTGACTTATGAAGAAAGAAACCGCTCTCCTTTCAACATGTAAAGAGCAGCCAAAATTAGACCTGTGCCATTCTCTTAAATGCCCTTTACACTATTCGAGGGCAAAGTTTAATCAAAAAATATTGAGCAATTTTTGAGAAAATTTTGAAAATGTTATTGAGCTTGCATTTAAAGTACCGCCAAAAATCATTTTTTTTTAAATACTCGCAGAGCTTTGTGCTCGTTCAGATCGATCCGAGAATGTAAATTTTTTAGAAAATCGTCTAAGCGGTTTTTGCCTAACGTTGACCACATACGAACAGAAAGACAATTTTTGTTGAGTTTGAGTTTTCGGCATCAATGACCCACAAAACATTGATTCTGACTGCACAGCGTTCTAGAGGAAGTAATTTCCTACACATAAGAATAAAATGTATCCACTTCTTCGTTACCACGTTCCGAAGTTTTTCTGTCGCAAACAACGTCGATTTCCGCTCCAGGATAAAAATACATTTTCTTCTTACGAAGTAAGACGAAAAAATTAAACATTCTGCAATTAGGAGGATATATAATCATTTTTTCTGTTAATTTACATAAGTTTTAAAATATATATTTCTTCAAATATCTTTGTAATAAATTATTGCCTGCGTGAAAGCTTTATCAAGGTTAATTTTTTAATATATCCCTTCATTTGCTGTACATACCTGTGAGCATGTGTGAAATAAACGTTTGGCCACACATATATAAGGGTGAGAAATTTGCTTCCAAATTGAGCTGGCAAAAAGGGAAATAAAATAGGGACACTAGTTCAGCTTGCACTTCTTATGTATGTTTAAACTATTTTATAATTACTGAGCGTAGAATAAAGTAGGGGTTAAAGTAGAATGCGAGGATATTCATTATTCAAAATTTGAATGTCTCAGAGTATAATGAAAGGCGAAAGGGACAAAAATTATTAAACTAAATAAAAATTTGAAGGAACAAACTTTTACTCGCATTTATTCTCATCTTTTTAATTTTTGATTTCAGATTTCTGATGCCAAAATTTAAGGAAATACAAAGTTATGAAACAATACAGCAATATTGTTTTATGCTAGCAATCCTTTGGATTGCTATTATCAGCCGTGTAAAATGGTTCAGCCACGTAAAATACACATGCAAATATGTTTGTACTCAGGAGGCGAGAAGTTTCAGCATCAACCATTGGAGGATTTTTCTGTTATAAACCCAAGAACCTTCTCAAACCTATTTTTGAACATTCTTGGAATGTCCAAAAATAAACCTTTTCAGTATTTAATTAAATGTTGTATTTGAAATAACAATCAATTTATTGTAAGATATATAATACAAATTATTTTACGATTCCTTTATAGATATCCATTGTTACTTATATTTTCTGAATACGACATATTTGTTTTCAAATATGTGATAATTATAGTCGCATTTTCAGTGGAAAATTTATATTTTGTTCTTTCAATATTATGAAACAACAGAAAGACATTAAATAGTATAATGTTTCTTTCCTAACTAATGTTTACAATAATTCTTAAATGAATACACATACACTATGTGATCAAAACTATCGTACGTCACGGGGCTGAAAATGACTTAACAGTTCAATAATGCTGGAATTCACTAGGGTGTTGGCCCACCCTTAGACTTGATGACAGCTTCAACTCTCGCAGCCATACTTTCAAGCAGGTGCTGGAAGGTTTTTTGGGGAATAGCAGCCCATTCTTCACGGAGTGCAGCACTGAGGAGAAGTATCAATGTAGGTCGGTGAGGCCTGGCACGAACTCTGCGTTCCAAAACATCCCAACGGTGTTCGATGGGATTCAAAGACAGGACTCTGAGCAGGACAGTTCATTATAGGGATATTATTGTAACCACTCCGCCAGAGGCTGTGCAGTACGAACAGGTGCTCAATCGTGTTGAAAGTTGCATTCGCCATCCCCGTATTGCTCTTCAACATTGGGAAGCAAGGTGTTTAAAACATCAACGTAGGCCTGTGCAGTGATAGTTCCACACAAAACTAGGGGTGCAAGCCCCCTCCTAAAAAAACACGACAACACACAATAACACAATTTTGGGCGTGACCAGATACTTTTGATCACATAGTGTATGTACGGATGGTTACAAAGTTAATATAAATTACATTAATAATAATAGTAATAATAATAATAATAATTACTTCTATTGTTATGTGTTTCTGGAGTAAGATATTCGTTAATACTATTGTCAATGCTGTCCAACTTTTTTCAAGAATACTAGAATTTGTACATCATTCACCGATGCTAATTGTAAAAGTTTTACAGTCGTAATGGAATGAATTATTGTCTTCAATTTATTGTTTGAGAGACATTGTTGTAAATGACTAGGATTGGAAGAAGTTATACAATTTGATGTAAATATGGTTTTGTTTGTTCAGCCATGATTTGAGGAAATGTTTCTTAATTTAATAATACTGAAATGATAAATGGTATTTTGATAATGGGGCTAAAAAACATCGTAATAAATACACAAAGATGAAACAATTTGAATTAAAATTAAAATAGGGATATCTATTTTCTTGATCTTACGAAGATACTTCATTAGAAGAGAAAGTTATGTAATCAGACTTTAATCAACTTTAGAAATTGACGCCCTATGATTTTCAAAGATATCTTTTATTATTAAGATGTAATTTATATGATGCATTTTCAATCTATTTTCAAAAGCGTATCAATTTTTCTTTCTTTACAGTTTTGCTCATTTGAGACATATAATAAATCTCTACATTTCATTAAAATCTGTGACTTTTCTAAAATTGAAAAAAGTTCACTTTTTTTAATCTTAAACATTACTTTTCTTAATGCAGATATGTTTTTCTTAATGCAATATATTCATCAATATTGCAGTTTAAATTATTTCATGTTCAGTTTTTCAAAATATGTTTACGTGATATTGAATGAAATCACGGTTTCACTGTTCCGTCTCAGTATTTCAAAAATTCCAAAACCCGGTTATTTCAACATCGACTTCACATTTTTCTTTAAACTTTTTGTACGGATAGAGAACAACGCATTGAGTTATATGGAACACGTGATATTTGTGTTTAAAAAATTGAATTTTCAAAAATTACACAAAAGCGTACATACCCTTACTTCTCGGGAATAAATATGAAGGGAATGAACATGAAGGGAATAATAATACATTTATTTTTCCAACAAAGCCGCTGAAAACATAAATATAAAATTTTAATTTAAAAATGTAAAACTGACTTTTAAATATAAAAAAGACTAAAACAGAAAATAGAATAATGTTGAACATACATTTAGACTGTAGATTTCTTATGTGAAAATATTGCCACTAAAATTGCCAAATCGAAGAATAAATGTTTGTTGAAAATTACTTTTAAGCATTCATCCACGGAAATTGGTACTTATTTTCACGGTTTGTTTGTTGTATGTTGTATCACTGTGAAGTACGCGTACGACAAAATATTTTATTTTTTTTATTTCAGTACAAAACAACTGAGTACTGCAACGTAAACAAAACACTGCAGCAACATGAATCAACATTAATGTCGCTTTGCAGAATGAGAATGGTTCTAAGACTATATATTCTTATGTTTCCATGAATTCGTACTAAAAATAATGTGCGCAAGCCATACGAAAGTTTCTTTGGCGTTCTCATTTCAAAAGCCGGACTCTGCTCCTATCGTCGCCTTGTCCGTCAGCGTTCCATTCGTTCTACAAAGACTCACTTTCTGTACTATTCACGTAAACAGCTGTCTCGCTGTCTTAGAGCGAAGTCGCTCGCGTGTCACCCAAGCCGGTCCGGTTTCGTTCCCGTCGATTCTCATGTGAAATTTGTTCTAACAAAACGAAATTGGCTGCTTCGCAAGTCCAACCCCCAATGAAGTGTCCTAAACTCGATCCCTATGCTAATTCCTTCCCAATGCTGGCCTCTGGGTAGCGGCGCACGAGCACGTCCGTGAAGATGCTACCTGGCGGTCCTCTCGCAAACTGACTTCGACGAGCCGAGACAAAGACAAATAATGTTAATGGAGGATTACTCCAAATGCACAAATTAATGGAGGATTACTCTAAATGCAAAGCGCTCAGCGCCTCAAGGAGCTTGGAGTCGCGTTGCGTCAATCCAGACGCAACAAATTAAACAAGAACACTATTTTACTTTTAAGTACTTTTTTATACTTTCAAGTTGGTTTTACATTCTTTACGGAGGTATAAGTATAATGCAGAAAATTACATAGTGGCATTATTAAAGAGTGTATTAAGAAGGATTAATTTCTTCAGCCACATACTACAATCCTGATAGTATTGCACAATGAAAAGGAGTAAAATAGGATTCGTCTTAATATGTGGTTATTCTTCTGGAAAATACTCTCGGTAACGTATAGAGCGGGGTTTATTATTTCGATTGATAATGTGAAACGTTGCATGGTGAAATATATGAGGTAATTTCCTTAGCAAAAGCAGATACGTTCTGTGCCGAAAACCTAATATTTTAAAATTCAATGTAGTACCTGGCGTGTGAAATAATGTTCTCGTTTATATTCTACGAAAGTTTCTTCAGAGTGAAAGGAAATGGCCTCATGCCTCCTGCTTGAGAGGTTCTGAATTTGATCTCCACGAGTTCAGAATTTTAACTTTTTAATATCGAGATAACTGGTAAACCTGCACCCATGAGTTGAATTTTGGAATTAGCCGACTCCATGTCGCTTTGTCTGCGTCATTTTTCATGGCGTACAGGTATGAGAAATTTGTTGAATACATAGGTATTTTTATTACGATGTGCTTACATAAGGGCTTAAACTGAATTTCGTTTCACCAATTTGATGTCACCATTGTAGGAACGCCCCGTGGCACTAATGGATCGTTGAATATGATGTGTCGCATCCTAGCGATGAGCAGTTGAACGGTGGGCTAAAAAAATACCCTGATACCCTTTACCCCATTAAACTCACGGACATAATTAAGCACAAAAATGTCACAACGATTAGTGCCCAAAAACCTTCAAATTCATCAATTTTTTCTTATATACGAACTTTTCAACACATTAAAAACTAACGAAATGAAAGCAATCAAATTAATGCCACAAAACTTACTTCTAATTTATTAAATAATTCTTATTTTATTTTTATTTTCTCAGATCACATTCACTTAACCTACAGAAATATTCGACGATAATCACTACCAACGGCGTTACAAAATTTCTCAACCTATTTTAGAAAGAGATATGGGATTGTTCATCGTTTGGGTTCCTTTGGATCTTCTGAGCACACAAAAATAAGGAAACAAATCGAAGATATTTCTTTCAAATTCAGTAAATTCTAATACACTAATATGGTAGTAACAATTGAAGAGGTTTTCCTAAATCTAAGCACATTGGGGTTTCGCAAAGTGCGTTTCACGAAACGAGTAATGCCCGAACGGTTTCCTTATCTCCGCCAATTCGTGAATAGCAATGGGCGGGTGTTTTACGGGAATATACTGTGTCCGTGAATCTTTTTAGGTGGGCTCCTGTGCAGGACTCTTATAGAGCAATGATTCCCACACTGAAGTCTAAGGACTGGTGGTTTGCGGACAAGGCGATCCACGATTCGCTCATGGGTTCTAAGCTACAATAAATGACTCAAATATACACAGCAAAGTTTACTAAGATTACAATTAATTTCATAATACTATTGATCATATTTAAAAATGATGACAAAAGGAAAATGTATAAACATATGATTTTTACAACTGACGACCTTCATTTCTGTCAAAAAATTGATTTTTATGACTTTAGTGAGGATAATCTATAAGTAATTATTAGATTGATTAGTAATTCCAAAAATTGCTAGCTAAGTGGTCTGCAAATCTTCAAAGTTTGGGAACCACTGCCTTAGAAATAATTTTCGTACGGAAAATCCTTTGCAAAGATTTTGCACAAATAGTAGATCATTCAGGGTCCCACAGGCCAATAGTATATGGAATTAATATTTGTGTCCGTCTGTGTGCCTGATATTGACTTCTGTTTGTGCGTGACTTCTTTAAACTTTTGGCACGATCGACCACATTTGGCACGAACTTGTATGTTGATTGTCCAACCTCCGACTGTTCCAGAAGATTACAAAATTGAATAAGAATCAATAGCTAAAATTAAGTCAACCTCAAAAAAAGAAAAGAAAATGAAAATGATATTTGCACTTTTCGAATCATGCATGAAAATCTGTCTAAAGAAGACAAATGAGCTATATCTTTGTAAGCTGCGTTCATATAAACTGATTTATTTTATTACTTTGCCTTATATTGTAATAGCGATGTCGAAGCTCAAATGTCGCAAAGTTACAGAATTTTCTGGAATCCCTATTTTGTTTTATGTGATCTACAGAGACAAAAAGAAGTGTTCCTCGCAACACTCGCGCAACCGCGAATGAAATCTTCAATTTCCAATGACTCACACTCGATAATAGTAAATAAGTTTGTATATTATAAATCACTTTGGAGCGGGCCCAGTATTTCCTTCTCTTGCTAGCTAAGTATAACAAAATGCGTCATTCTATTTTGTTTCCAATAGATAATCTTATCTGTGGTTACTATTTCGTCCGGCAGTACGTTGAATCTTAACTTGTAAACTCTTGTATTAAGATGCAGCCCTCTGTAATTGCGGTATCTCTTCCTACTACGCTCTCTGTGTAACCTGTATGTGTATACCTGTGTTTTTTTGTAAACTCAATATTTTGTGAATAGTCTCTTTTGAAATGTACTGCTGTAATTGACTCGAATCTTTGGAGACAGTAAGTTTTCTATGTGGTGTTTTCAAGTACTGTAATTTGTCACACGCTTCATGATGGCCTAAATGTTCCATAGTTAGTCACAGACCCTTCGGGTAATATTATACAAGAAAAATTATCATAATGGTGATTTTTTTCGTATAATAGCAGATTTTTCGTCGTTACCTTCGATGATATTCTAACAATCCGCGTGAATGTAAAATTTCGAAAGTTAGTCATGTTAAACATGTTAAGTACTGTGTTAATTGTGCTCGTTCAACGTTTGTGCTACAACTCTAGCCAATATACTAAACGTGTCCGTGTTATATGTGGAAACGTGAAAAATATAACAAACGTACAGGACGCGCAGCACGAAATACGAATATCAATAATTCCCTGACACCTTCATCCGCTATTAGTAACATCCACATGTCTTATTAAGGGCATATGCTTCGGGAAGTTCGTGGCCGCTCCTCTTGTGAATATCTTTTATCATCTACATTTCAGCCAATTGATTTATACAATTTTATATCTCTTTCTGTTAATACTCTTGAAATAGCATGCTTCAAAAGTATTCAAACGAAGAGAGTAAAATTGTGGATATTCAAGACAAAAACGTTTTTCAGATGTCTGTACTGTCCTTGGTGTCCTCCATATACTATAAATTGTCTATCATCCATGTTCTCTTTGTAAATAAACGCCCTCTTACCCATGTTAATGGTATTTCTGATTCCCAGAGGGAGAAAAGTGTACTGAAATTATATAGCTAACGTCTTTTGTAAGTATAAGGAATATGTACCTTGTCATTTACAGCAAGTTCTAATAAAAGAATTTTGAAATGTGAATAAGTTGTTTTAATTCAAGACAATATCATCGCGAACTCTACACGTAGAACCTACCTTACATCATGCAAACTATTTATTGCTGATTCCCCGAAATTCTACCATTTCAATCTTCGTGTTCAAACATCTACTCGAAATAGAAAACACGCGAAATTTAGTGGTGCTACAACAGCAAATAAATTGTTAGAATGCACTTGCTCAACCCGTGCAAAAAATGTCCGCAAATTTGAACTCGATTCCTTATGTTTTCGCTCTTTCAACTGATAACTGGTTACTTCACATGAGGGTCACCTCATTGTGTTGACCCATTTTTGCTTATACGAGTATTCCCAACCCGCAAAACTGAACGGAATTTAAAATCAAGAAAGTATGTGACAGCCTCTAGCACGCTGGCCATAACGCGTCCAGGTCATGTTCAAATGTTCAAACCCATTCTTAAAGAAAATGCACATCTTTTATTTCTGAAAATCAAAGAGTTTAAATTAAAATGACTGAGCATAACTTCATTTTAGGACTTAATTTTAAAGAATCGATTTCATCAAGAAAAAATTCTAGCTTCAGAAACACAGGGTCGAAAACTTTTAATTTTTATACATTCCAAAAATTCAGAAGCTTTAATGAAAATTGTACTTTTATCACATCTTATAAGTGTGCTATTAAAGCAAACAAAATTAAAAACCCCTTTGCGTCATTTTGAGAAACTTTTGAAAATATCCTAAGGGCTGGACGTAAAGTATATCACCCACAATTAAAAGAGCCATTGTAAAATTACAGGACCTGGTATTCGATTAGTTTGCATCATAATATTACGTAACAGTTACAAATAATACGACAAAGAATGTGCTGTTGTAGCACTACTAGTTTTCATCAAGAAAGAGTTGCGCTTTCTAAAATACATGTGGCTGTGCGTCATCGTGAAGGAACATTTGCGAACTCTTTAACAAAGGAACATCTCGAAGGAGGGCAGGTAATTCGTGCTCAAGAACTTCAAGTACAGAATCCATTTACACGAAATGAAAGCACATAAAGGCTGATCAGGTTATCATTCACGATGTCAACCCAAGTCATTATATTGCTGCAAATCGTATCTAATACAAGTATATCGTTAAGGGGTCCAAGTGTCACTTGGAAAAATAATTTTTCCTTCCCGTCCCTTCCCTGCCTTTGCAAGATGTATATAGGGTGATGATAGGAATTGATTTGCTAATGGACAGGAGGTGTAAAGCAAAGGCAGTGGGTCCACGGTGACGTGCCCACCACCTTACCTCCCCTCATTTAATGAGTTCAAAATTGTCACTGTCGGCATTGAAGTCACTAGCCGCTAAGGGTGCATGGTCCTTAGCGGTACGAAGAATTGGGAAGCTCATGTATGTGCATCGGGAAGTAAAAAATGCAGTGATTAATAGTGACTGGAGACGTCGGTGAATTCCTAACAGAAATATGTCAATGTTAAGCCCAACGATGATGTTAATGTGTAGAGTGATGATATAGACATAATTAAGTGGGAATTCGTCTGGCATCAAAAGTGCCTGTGGAAGTCACCGTCTCGCGTAAACTATCCCTCATAATTAATTGGATTGTTGGTGAAGTAGATACCTTTTTTATTTTGATAAATAAATAGAGATATTGTCAGGTATCAATATTTTAATTCAACTAATGATCATTTCGATCGCGTAGCGATCATCCTCAGAGCTTGCAGCTTCTGGGCCGAAAACAAAGTTCTGCCACTTTGTTTTCGGCCCAGAAGCTGCAAGCTCTGAGGATGATCGCTACGCGATCGAAATGATCATTAGTTGAATTATAATATTGATACCTGACAATATCCCTCATAAACCCCACGCCCCCTTCTAGTTGATTTCTGATTATCATGTTGGTGAATTCCTCACACAAATATACAGGATGTTTCAAAAAAGGTGACACAATTTCAGGTATGTATTCCTCATATGTAGACAATCAAAATAGTCTCATCTCATCAAAATAATCCCATCTCGATCCAGTTTCGGTTTTCGTCCAGTTTCCCTGATCCTCAAGCAAATGCTGAGATGGTCCCTTGTTTTGCTTCTAGACATAAATGTAACTTCAAATTAACTTCGCTCCATAGCACGTCACATACAGATTTTAACTGTTTTTGACGTAAATTAATTAATTAATAGTCCAGTACAACATGTGTCCGGAAATGCTTCATTTCTGAGATATGGCCTTCACATCGCTAAAATGCACCGAAAAGTATTTCTTTCCGCAAGTCGTTGACAGAAGATGTTTACGGAAGATGTTCAAAATGTCCACCTCCTGCTGAGAATACATCCCTCACACGAATATCTCATTGACCTCCGAACACGATCTTAAATTTCAAGAGTATTGCATATATCCTCACAAGATGCCACAATTCGATTCCAAAGATATTCCAAACCAGGCCCCGGAGACGAATACACCAATGATTTTAAATGAGTGATAACCAGAACGGTATAAGTGACAATTTATAAATGTGAGAAAATCCTATTTATTTTAGGTCTGTTTTAGTGGCAATGTATTGTCGTGGTTTTAATAAACAATTGAAATACCGGGTTTTCAATAATGAAACAAAGCACTACGAATTTCCAGTGATATTGACATAAAGACAGATTTCTCATAATGTATAAAATGTCACACCGTTCTGGTTTTCACCCATTCAAATCGCCCTTCAAGTAGAGATCTTCAGGTCAGGTGAGCGTGGAGGCCAAGCAATGGATAGGTAGAGACCTATCTATCGATTAGGAAACCTTCGATCCAAGTACTGCCAACCCGTCCGACTGAAGTGTGCAGGAGCGCCATCATCAAGAAGTGAGCGAGTTGACGAGTGATCAGTATGGAGTGACTTCATAAACATGAGCTATGGTGTTTTCCAGTAAGTTTGTGTACGCTTGCCCCGTAAGTGTGTTTACAAGTACATAGGGTTCAACTAATCGATCACCTATGATACCAGTCCACATGTTGAGGGAGAACCGCATATGGAGATGAGATAAAACAGTTGCACGTGGGTTCTTATATGTCGATACATGCTGTTTGTGTAAATTTATAATGCTATCACGTGTGAAATGTGCTTCATCTGTAAATAATACTAAGACAGGAAAGTTCGGATTTGCACCTCACTGCTACAAGAACCACTGACAGAACCTAAATCGTGCTGAGTAATCTGCTAGTGACAGTCCCTGTACACGTTGCAAATTATAAAGATGCGACTGGTACTCTTGCAACAGTCTTCAGACGACTGTCTGAAGAGGAAGACAAGTTCCGCTTGTCGACACCATATACTATTACACAGTTCCTTAGGTAGGAACAGTTTGTTTTTTTGTTGTTGTTTTTTGTTTTTTATGTGTTTTATGTTATGCGTGTAACGGTATGGTAACTATGAGGATTACATGATATGATGATAGGGGTGTGAAAGGACGAACACAATACAACCATGACCGAGGCGGGACTCGAACCCGCTATCCTTCGGTCCGAGATTGCTACGGCACTACTGCCTTAGAGGTAGGAACAGTGGCAATTTTGAATGGAAGGAGTGTTGTCAACTTGGAAATCACGTGCGGTACAGCCTCGCAGCTAGCCTTCATTTGCCCAGCTTTAGCGCCCCTACTACTCGAGAGAGGGCCTGGAGGTATGGACATGAAAATTCTCCCCCGAAAAAACAACTGAAAATGAAGTCTCCAGAAATATTATTTTTTGGATTAAAAACAAGTGTAGGTATCAGTAGTCTTATACCCACTATTTTTATCAATCAAAAATCCTACTTTTTTGAAGATTAAATAAACTTACTTTTGCTATGTATGAATTCGCTTACTGTTAATTTAAAAAGATAATTATTAACACTATGTAGTTATTTCAAAACTCTTATTTTAGTATTTTTGAAAGTATTGCTAAATTAGTTTGCTTTTGGTGGTGTATATTTGGTGTACTGGTGTATATTGGTGGACTGGTGTATATTTCTCTTCGGCAGACAGTTAAATTGCTTCTTTCCCATGTGTTTGGTCCAGGAATTTCCGTGCACTGACTTTCTCGTGATTACTACATACGTGTTTCTTTCCTTGTCCCGTAAACGGATACTTATCTCAGAAATGTAATTTCAGACCATTGTAGCCTTATCTTATCTTGGGCTCATCTCTTCTTGTGTATTGTCCACTTTTTTCTTTATCGCTTATTTACGTAGTAACGTGAAAGTATTGGACCGACGGACGATTTGTCGTTAATCGATATTTCGGTGTCAGCGACCCAGAAAACATGGATTCTGATTACACATGTTAAAGGAAGAAGTTTACTTAGAAACACAATTTATCCCCTTTTTAGTTATCAGATCAATAAGAGTTTTTCTGTCAAAAATTCGCCGTTTTCTGGCGCACTATTACAATATTTTCTCTTCTTACGAAGTAAGTACGAGAAAGTAAAATCGACTAATGTTTTTAAAACTTCCTGATATTAAATTCGCATTTAAAAGTACTGGTAAGAGTGGCAGTAGGCTTGTACTTACTGTCAACTAACACGATTTATGTAAATCAAAAACAATTCAATACTGAAGTTGATGTACATCGTCTTACGCAGTTACGCAAAGATTACTTGTTTTTCAAATATCGAATCCTTTTTTAAAGAGCTTTCATAGAACAGATTTTATTTAAGGCAAAAATCTCTATCTTCAATTGTGTAGTTTTGAAATGTTAAAGTTTTGCAATTTTGGAAAATACTCAGTTTGCTAGAAATAAAACTTGCACCAAATTTTTACCATTCTTTGATACATACGAAGAGGAAATTTAAAGAAAGTATTTGGAGCCATTTTTGAGAAAAAAAATTGTTTAAATGAATAAAATTTGCCTATAGTTTATGCAAAATTAAGCAAAAGCTACTCATACCTTCGAAAAAATGTACTTGACATTATTTCAAGAACTGTCTTTAAAGAACAGATTTCATAAAGAAAATATATCTCTATACAATATTATAGTTGTAGGATGACGTTAAAAAATTGAACGTTTGCAGTTCTCGAAAATAAGAATTTCAACGAAAATGAGACCTGTATTATTATCTTAAGTGTCCTTTACGCTATCCGACGGCAAAGTTTATTCCAAAAAGTTGGGGTCATTTTTGAGAACGTTTTGAAAATGTTGTTCGAGCTTCACATAAAGTATTCACAAAAATAAAAATATCCGTTTCAAACTGTGAGGACCTCGAGTTCCTTTAATTTATGAAAAAATGTCGATTTTGCAGAAAATCTGCTAGATGGTTTTGCACTAACTGCAGACAGATACACGAACGGACAGACAGAATTCGCCGACAATCGATTGTTCGGTATCAAGGACCCACAAAACATGAATTCTGACAACAAAGCATGTTAAAGGGAGTAATTTTCTATATAGTAAAACCATTCAAAACTTTCTTTGGGGAATATTTCGAAAAGTGTGAATTGGATAATGAAAAGTGGGTAATCAGAATTGTTCGTATTGACGGGTGCCATCCTATGATACTAAAAACAATGGGGAATGAATAGGGGATTCCTACTCCCCGGAGTGTGGATGAAGTGGAATATGTTGTTGTTTTTTGTGGAAAGAAATGTGACAATTCAAGCTTTTCGGTTCCAAATATGCAATGTAAAGTGCAATCTCAAATGACAATTTCAGTCTAGACAAAAATAATGGAGATTCGCTAACAGTAGACAATTAATGTGATTAATAACACTGAAAATTATTTAAACGTTTTTTGGAAACCAAGACTAGAAAGAAATATACATAATTATTAAGAAAAAATGAGTTTAAAAAGAAAAAATGTCTAAAAAGGCATTTGCGCCATAAAAGATTAAAAAATCAAAAAAGAAAAGTTTTACAGAATCTTTATTTTTTCTTAATTCGTATATTAATTACCATGAAATATTTTCATTAGAATAAAACAGGCATTTTCCTAAATATCAGACGTCCAATCATAACACTCAAATTAATTCAAAAAGAAAGATTATTTCCCGTTTACAACAGGCTATAGATATAAATAAAACTCTAAATACATTCAATCTTGCCAAAACCAAGATTGCATTTTAATTAAAATAAATAAATTATTTAAATAAGTATTTCATCATGTACAGGATGCGCCAGAGAAACTTACTTATTTGAAAGGTCAATAAAAACAAAAGTACTTCAGTTAT
>BOPP01000449.1:104963-155065 GCA_017312745.1 Gryllus bimaculatus
GCTCTCTAGTCCACAGCATGATGGCAACTGACTGGAAGGAGAAAAAAACTTGGGAACTTCCCCCTCCAAATACGCCCCCTCTCGCCCCTCTAAACGCCCAACTCACCGCGCGGGAATTTTTTCAAATAAGCAAGTTTCTCTGGCGCACCTGTATAAAGATTTGTGATCATAATACGTAATAAACGTGGTTGATGCCGGTTAGATGGCCGAGATCGTTGAGGCGGTAGTACCAGACCAGAAGGTTGTGGGTTCGAGTCCCGCCTCGGGCATGGACATACACACTCTCTAGCTTAACTCGCAACCCATAGACATGGGTTGCACGAAAAGCTAAAGCCCTTGGTTTGACTCTTGTTTTGGCAATTTGGCAACCGCGTATGTTTTGCCATCTTTCAAGACAGTGATGCCAAGCATGTCGAGACAGAAGAGGAGGCGACCGTCAGGTCATAAGCTGCAGCAACTTTCCTGTTTCTGTGCGTTTCCCATCCAGAGCTTAAGCGGGCAGGTAGGCTGTCACACGCCGGGAGCTTTTCGCGCTGCACAGAGTGGGTGGGGTAGGGAGGTGTGAGCAGAGGCATGAGCAAGACACAAAACGTCTCTTTGGGCGATTTGTCCCAGTATGCTTAAGAAACAAAACTGTAATACTGAAGATGTGGAGGAAAGTTATGACGGTTTGTGAATTTATTAACATCAACGTAACACAAATTATTAATTAATGAAAGTCAGAGATAAATCAGAGATAAATCAGAAAGATCCCTCGAGAAACATTATCTCCAAGCACTTCATTATTTACGACACTAATAATGTATTATTATTATTATTGAATCTGATTAAGCAAATAAAAAAGCCTTAATAAAATTATCAAAAATACCAATAAAACGTAAATAAATAGTAAATTAATAATTATTGAACATAATTGATAATAATCATAAAATAGAATTTCCTTAAAATGACAAAAAGCTGGCCATCGATTAATGCTCAAAATTATCAACATTTGCCAAGAGATAGGCGTTTACTCTTTTCAGTGTAAGGGGCTGTAGCATGTTGAAGACTAACAAGGAAATAAAACGTACTTTCTCTTTCTTCTAACTAAAATTAGCCACATTATCTCACTCCGAAAACTGAGGACATGCCGTGGACAAAGGTATTTCATGCGATTCCAAATTGCCAAAACAAGAGGTGGTGTTTCAAGGAATGGGTTGCGAGTTAAGCTAATTGACCTGTATTTGTGTTTCTATGTGTGTGTCGTCCTCTCGCCCCTCATAATCATAATTTCATCTTCTATACCCTCAGGGCTCACAACCCTGGAGCGTAAATATGGACTAGGAGAAATGCTGAGTCCATTAATAATGTTCACCTACTTACACCCGGGAAAACATATGACTGGGCCTTGGTGGGTACAACTGCACGTTCGCTTAGTCTATAGAAAGGCCAATTCGCTACGAAAAAAACACGTTCAATATTTCGATATATGATTCACTGAGAACTAGTGTACTAAAACTGCACGTACTTTCTCGCCCGTATTTTCACGCAAAATTTCGCGAAAAGTATTCAATTTTTCGAAAAATTGTTCATGATCTTATTTCAAAATTTATCTTTAAGAAACAGATTTTACTAGAGGATAAAATCTCTATCTTTTGTATATTAGTTGTGGAAAGACTCCGAAAACGTTTGAACTTTTGCAATTCTCGAAAAAACAGGGTCTTCAACGAATATACGACCTGCTCCATTCTCTTAAACGTCCTTCACACTATCCAACAACAAAATTTAATAGAAAACAATGGAGCAATTTTTTTGACATGTTTGAAAATCTCTGGGGTTTCATGTAAAGTACCCCCCAGGCTTAAAATATCAATTTCAAATTCAAGAGCTCGTGTCATCAACCGGATCGGTAGGAGAATATCAACTTTGAAAATCGGTTGAACGGTTTAGCCAGTAGCGTTGTTCGCAGACGGACGGACGGACATCATGACAGACGTTTTGCCATCATTCGATATTTCGGTATCAAGGACCCACAAAAATGGATTCTGGCTTCACCATGTTTTAGAGGATTTTCCCCAAAATTTAGCAACTATTTTTATCCACTTTTTCGTCACCAGGGCCCTGTAATATGAGTTTTTCCACCGAAAATTCGCTGTTTTTTCGCGCAACATTACTTATCTTTCTCTCTATTCCGTAGCGAGAAAGTAAATATGCATCGTTGAATTAATAATTCGGACCGTTCAAATAACAATGAGGATAGTCACCTCTGTGTTCAACTAATCTAATAAATAACATTCAATAAGAATCAATTATATAATTAGCACGTGCTTCTTTTCTTGACCGCCTTGATTTATATAAAAACATGTTCTTGAGTTTTGGTCATTTTAAAAACATCATTTAAGTGGCCAACGTTTCGGTTTTTATTAAGCCTTCATCAGGGCATTTTTACTCCGGATCTCTCCAACTTATCCATCGTCCCCACACCTTTTCCTTCCCACATGTTCCTTCCTGCATCTTTCTGATTTCCATTTCGGCACGTTACTTTCATATACCACGCCACCTTGGCACTGCAATCGCCCATCCTTACAAGCCCTCTTCTTAGCCTCTCTAATTGATGAAAAGACATGTGGGAAGGAATTTGGCCCTGTTTTTGAATAATGTTCAATTTGGGGGAGTATTCCCCCTTCCCCAACCTGGATCCGCCGCGCTTTATTACGTGTGACGTGCTATGGGGAGAAGTTCATTTGAAGTTACATTTATATCCAGAAGCAAAACCAGGGCCATCTCAGCAATTACTCAAGGATCAGGGAAACGACGAAAACCTGGTCGAGATGGCGGTCATTGACCCAGACGCTGAAGCATAATACTTGTTACAGGTTCTTTAGAATTATACAATCCAAATGGTAAATACTACACTTAGTGTCGTTAAAATTGTTACTTTCCGTTTGGCTGATCGATATAATCTCTAATTGTATAGAAACAGTTGTACACCTGAAACGATTTTACTGAGGACTTGAACTTTAGTATCGAATTTAATCCTATTTTGTCATCTGGCAAAATGTAAAATAATGTACATGTATTGTATGTGAATTTTTGTAGGGAGCTGTTGATATTGTCACCTGATGATTACTACGTCAAGTGTTGTAGTTTTAGACAGCGTTTGTTGAAAATATATGCCCGCCCTTCAGTAAGTCATTTTTGGAAAGAAAAAAAAACACTGATCCATATATCAAGAGACAAGGTAGTGGTAAGATACGCAGATTAGTAAAGAGATGCTTACAAGAATCACGTGGGTAGGATTTGTTTATTATTCGTATAATTCTTTTTTCATAATCTAAAAGTCTCGGAGCTATAAGATGTATTGCCCCAGAATATTATGCCATATTTCAGACGGGAATGAACATTCGCGAAATTTACTCAACGATCAGTATGGAGGCTAACTGAATTTAAAATAATTCTGAAACCGTAGCATAAAGAACTTAATTTACTGTTCAATTCATTTAAATAGGCATTCCATTTCAGGTTTGACTGAATTGAAAGACCTAAACATTTTGTTACCTTAACATCATACAATGGCACACCGTTCATTTTCAATGGGGTACAGAGCTGTTTATTTGAAATAGAATACTGCATTGAAAACCTTTTCTTTTCATTTACTAATAATAAGTAATTACGGAACCAATTTGACATATCTGATACTGTACTATTTACGGTTTATTTATTGCAAAACATATTCGTACTTTCCTCAAAAGAGAACTGTTCTTCCGTTTCTAATTGTGGAGAGCATATCATTTACGTATAGTACGAAGAGAATAAGACCTAAAATCGATCCCTATGGTTCTCCAATGCAATTGGCTTTAATTTCAAAGTACAACTATACATACAATCAAAAAGTAGACACGTTGAACTTTGAAATAAAATTATCCGTTCTCTTTTAGTGCATGTAAAATTAATAAATATATGACATTCACCGGATTTGTCACATGAAGTTTATGGAACAATTCCTCATTCGCGGGAAAAATGATTTTTTTGGTGATGTAAGTATAACATTTTGGCAATAAAAGTGTGATTTTATATCTAGAAGCTTCAAATTGAATGATGGAACAATTGCAAGTCTAGAAGTCGTTAATAATTTGTTCTATCTTCCCAAAGTGTGTGTTGATTGCACGTCTATGGAATTGGTCATGTTTACTGTGAACCGTACTGAAGGTAGCCATGTAAGCGAATATTGCGCGTGGTGTTGTTCATAACGAAGCTCACTAAAAATTCGTACTTATTTAAAATTTGGGCGGGAAACTGTAGGCCAGTGTAATTTCCTTCAAATACTTAATTATTCACCGAAAATAATTCGATACTCAATGTAACTCGTCATAAGTTTTTTGACATTAAGATAATAATGTTAATACAACGAAATACTTTCCAGTATAACAAGAACCTTTCAAGTACTAGTGGCGCTGTGAGCTATGGAAGCGTGGCGGTGTTGGGCGTGTATGCTGTGATGTGAGTGGATGTAAGTAATGAAAACGGAATGATTGTATATGATGAAGTTCTGTAATGGGGATGTGGTAACTGAATCATAATTTGTTAATGAAAGTTAAACTCATTAAGTTATTGAAGAGTAATTAATGGAGAATATAGTGCTATGTGCCGTTTACGTAGAGCCGTTAAGTGAACAATGTATTGTTTGTTTTGTTTGAATTTGTCTCCAAATTTATACGCTACATTATTGTTTTAGCAGATGCTTTCCTTACGTGAAGGTTGAAAGATATTCAAACCATTATTAAGCCTTCAACCTTATTTTCTGGCGGTGGAATGCTGCCAACGAATTCACTGTTCAATGATAAAGGTAGCCTGTTAACCTATCAGCACAAAGGTGAGTTTTGTATATTACGAGAATTCCCCTTCTGATCATCTTCTTTACTGAAGTTATATGCTACTTGAAAAGCTTAAACGTGAAAAAGTTATGTATTTGTATACAATTTAAATTATGAGAATTGTTCAATTGTTTACTTCTAATTTGTTCATAGAATATATATAGGGAACAATGTAGTTATATTACGTTTACATTTATTCCTAAATATTTTCTTTCATTTTAATAGGTGGTACTAGTGACATTGACATCTTTGTGGAGAAACAAGTGTTTCTTGATGTAAGAGATCATAAATTAAGTGCTCATATTGAAGGCATTTTGAAGAACTTGGGTGCAGTAAGTCTGATTTCAATTTTCTCGTGATTTTTTTTTTCTAAGAACTTAGTAATGTTTTCATGCAGGTGATATTTTGCTCTTGTATATCAATATGTTGATAGTTAGCATCATGTTTTGCTTTTACTCGTTAATTTTGATTCAGTCTAATAGATAGAATAACATGTTCGGTTAGAGTTATATAAACTTAAATAAGTTCTGGCAATTTGAGAATATTTGTTTCAATTCAATTTCTGTAAATATCAAATTTATTGTTTGGTTACCATTAACCCCAAACTATATTCTGACTCTTAGTAAATAGCGTTCATAAACTGTATATACATTACGAATTTGCTGTTGGCTTGTGCATTATGAACACATTCTTGGATGTATTTTTGTTTTAATAATGATAAATCTTCACTGATCATAAAATCCATGAGATGTAGTAATAGTACTGCATAGATCACAAGTGATCCCTCTATCCTAACTGGATATACACAGCCGTAGGATGCCAGTCGTTTGTTTACTGCTCACTCGCACTCGAACTGCCTCTTCCTTTTGCTTAACATTCTTTTCTGTACTGTCTCAGTTAGTGTAGCCTTTTTATATTTGTTTTCAATATGCAGTAGGGATTCCATTAATTGAAGCCAATAACCACTTCAAATACCTAGAACCTTAATTAATAGGAACTAGGGTCAATGTTTGAACATAGTGATAAAATGTTGCTGAGGCCCTATGCTCTGAAAGGAACCAAAGGAAGTAGAAGATAAATTAGTCTTTTAGATTTTGGCAGTATTCCTGGACAGTAATTAAAATAACTCTCTAAAACAATAACATTTAATTATCAGGGCTCAGATCTCTGTGGAATTTGACAATTGACTATTTATGAAGCAGTGAGTAATAAAGAATCCTTTTAAATGTTCTGATGTGAAACTTCACCTTTTTTCTCCATATTTGTGCTTGCTAAAGGGGGTCACTTTTTAACCATTTGCTGTCTTATTGAGTTAAATCAGTTGTACTAACTCTGATGAACCACTTAAAGTTAAAAGTAATCTTCCACAAGTAATTTTAAAGACTGTGGAACATAATACAAATAAAATGTTGAAATATGCAACAGGATGCTAGTTTTCCTTATTTGTGTGAAAATGTGTATTATACTTGGAAATGTGGAAAATATGGGTAATCAAATGTGTCAAACAACTTCAAAAAGCTTAAATTCTTAAACATATGACGAAAGTTTGATTTTTAACTAATCAAGAAAACTATGTTACTTAAAAATCCTATCCCTGTTAATTATACTCGTGGACGTAAAAATCATGAATTCTGTGTTATAATTGACCTTGTTTAACGACGATGATGTGACAACTGACCTCTCTTGTTTACAACAGCCTTTTTTTTTTTTTTTTTTTTTTTTTTTTTTTTTTTTTTTTTTTTTTTTTTTTTTTTTTTTTTTTTGCAACATCTGAGGAGTTGCATAGGACAGTGAAGAGAGACTTGAGATTTCTTAAACATAGGCGCCCCATTAATATGGGGCGCCTAGTGTATTGCCTTGATATCTTGAGTGTATGCTTCAGACTAAATGTGTGAGACCCAACTGATGTAAATATTTGTTAGTTGATATTTCAGTACTTTTCTGCTTGCTTATATTCCTATATTGGTTTTGACTTCTTTTATTTTTTTTTTTATTTTTTTTTATATATAGCTGTTGTGTACAGAGCCCATTTAGCTTCGTTATTTATTTTGTTTCTGCAGATATTTATTACATCCATAATATTTTCTGGTTTTTAAAGTTAATGCATAGAAATTTTAATCTACAGATTTTATTTTTAATCAGAAATTTTAATCTATAGATTACTTTTATAAATGCAAGAATCATTTATTGCAAATTATTTCACTTTGTGTTGATGTAAATTTTTAATTATATAATGGTGCAATATAGAAAAGATATAGTTTGTATCATACATAATATTTCGTGTAACAAAGACAAATTTATGTTTGGACATCAGTAAAGTTTCAAAAAATGCTTGGAACTCAGTTTTTCCTGGTTTTACTTCCTCATTGGGACTATCACATTTCATTTTTGAGGTATCTACCAACATAACCAGTGTAATTTTGATTTGCATAGGAAACTCATGTCAGATCTTGTTTATTATTTTAGTACGAAATGCTTAAAATATCTATATTTATGTGCCCATCAAGGCTTTAGTTATCAATTAATTGTGTTTTTTATTCTGATGGATAAATGCTAGTAATTGAATGAAATAACCTGAAGTAGCTACTTAATCTCTTTAATACACATTTCTTACAAATAGTGTGATATTTTAAGAAATCGAGGAAGAAAAGTATGCATTTTAAATATTGCAAACTATTGCTTACTTATGCAAATGAACAGACTTGTATTTGATCATGAGAACTTTGTACAAGTGAATGGTGTGAGAGGAAGTAATTGAGAAGAGCATTTAATGCATATTATTTGTTTCAATACATTTTATATGCAATTAAGGAAAGTAGTATAAATTTAAATCATTTTCGTTAATGTGACATGAAAGAAACTTTAATGTCGCATGAAAGAACTAGTGTTTTTGTGTGTTAAACAAAAAAACATTCAAATTTCAAAAATAAATATTATTTTAAATTATGAATTGTTGATTTCTATTAAATGTTTTTGGAATTGAATTATTAATATTTCTATTTTAGTCTCGATGAGTATATATCATGGAATAACTCACTTGTTCATAATTCATATCATGCTTCATCATATGGAATGGCTTGCTTGTTCATTAATTAATGAAAATTAAGTGTGATCTCCCATTGGGCAGAGAAAATGGGAACATTAGTTTTGGTGATTGTTCAGTTTATCAATAAATGAATTGCAGAATAGGAAAGCAGTAAAAGTAAATAGCATATTAAGAAAATTTGGGTAGCAAATCATTGGTTAATAGTTATTTTTGCTTTTCCTCTGGTCCAGTAAGTCCATAGTAATTATTTTCCTAGCATTTGAGACATTTCCATTAATTATTGTGCATTTTTGTTCATGTTTGTTGTGGAATTCCAAGCCAATTAATTTTTCCAATATAGTAAAAAAATAGAGGGAAAAAATGTAATTAAGATCCCCATATTGGAGAGAACAATTACTTAAATTTTACTCGTAGTCATTTATGCCGGCGAAATCCACGCTCTAGCATATAGAGCGTGTTGTTTACGGCAGTTTCGGTGAATGCTATGCCTGGACGCTTCGATCTTTTAACTTTCATGGCTGATGACTTGAAGTGTGTTGGAAATGGTAGTGTGTGGATAAATTCAAATGTGACAATTTTATTTTCGTTTCATTGCTAACTTTTAAAAGATCGTCAAAGAAAATGTGTGTAAACGCCGTTTTCTCTATACGTATTAGAAATATGCAATCGTGCGAGGATTACACAAGATACATTACATTCTTTGGATGAGGTCTAGTGTGAACCATAACTAGGCGTGCTCAGTTGCAAGTGTGTGGTGCGCCTTCTAATTTATTTTGTGTGTGTACGTAAGAAGCCATGTCTGTTAAGTTTTTTATTTCTTGTAAATTTTATAATTACTTCAATTTTATTCGCGTTTCTAGCTTAGATGTATGTATTTTTTAAGTATGGCATTTTCTCTTCTGTCAAGAATTGACATTCAGTTGTTTAAAATACTTCTTGCTTCAAATTGGCGACTTGTGTTCCACAAAATTTGAAAAAACTTTCTATGTATATAGCACTAATTCTATTTGCAAGTGAAAGGAAAGCTTACTTCTGGCTACATTTGTATACACGGAATCGTAATGTTTGGAAGCAGCCATTTTCGAGTGAAACGATTGTGCTACCATCTTTTGTTTAACGGCCAAGCTATCGTGAACCATACCCAAAGCCATTTTGGGTGACAGCTCGGAAGAGCTTTATTTATGTCTATATTACACGCAGTATTTAGTTCTTATGTAAAATCTTCAATTAGATAGTTTAGTCGTGAATCAAGACATGTCTGATACTGTTCTTGTGCACCATCTTGTTGAGGTTGGCAGTGCTGTTATAGTAGGTTGCAGAGGAGGCGGGTCTGCTATGTTTACAAACTGTTAATGTTATAATATCTACGATTTCATGAGTGAAGATGTGAAGTTTTGCTAGTGTAAAGGTGTGCATTACTCATAACTAATTCTGTGTATTTTGCTCAGTGATTTACACTAATTTTGTAGTATGTTCATGATATGAAACTTTAATTACCACTTTAATGATAAGTTCACTTTTTTGCAGACTGTCCACATATTTTTTGTGGAGGACGTGAATTTGATCGTAACTGATAGAAAAGGATGGATTGCAGGATGCAGTGGTGTCGGCGAAAGCCCACGTTCTCATGTTACATACAAGTCTTCGTGGATGTTTGGCTCATGTTCTAGTGGTGCTTCTGGATTTCATTCATGGGAGAACAGAGAAGAATTACACAGTGTTAGTTGTTACATTGTTTCATATAACTATTATAACTCAGTTTTGTTGAAATATGTTATTTAATCAAAATTATTGGATCACAGTGGAATATTTGAAGTGACAATATTTTTCAGAAGTCTCGGGTGGAGGAGATGCTAAAGAGAGTGAAAGATCAACCTACTCAAGTGACTATTGATCCATTGGATATAGCTACAAAGAAAGGAATCACCATATTGCCATTGGAAGAAGTAAGATTTATTGTTGGCATGATACTTGTGAAGTGGTGACACTTTCAAGTTTGTAAAATGTTTCAGTCCTTCAAAAAACAAACTTTTTTGTGTTTGTTGTCATATGCGTTTGTGAATCACAACATCGTTTTAAATGCTATTCCTTATGTTTGTTAGGTGTTTATCACTTTTGAACATTAACTTTTCTTTCCAGGCTTGGCAGCGAATCAGAAATATTTCTAACTCGGCTGTAGCTGAGGTTAGACATTTAAAATCTCCATTCATAAAAGTGGATGTTCCACATGGGTTAGTTGTCATATTTTTTATATCTTTTATGACTACCAACTCTCTTTATATTAACATTAGGTGTAACAATGACTTCCTCATAAGCCAAAAAGAAGTGTCATGGTGTAGATAATCTGCAAACTCAGAATTTTCTGAACATATCTCTTCATATTTCAATTCTGCAGCATACACTCTTCATTCTCGACCTAATTGATATTTTGGTTTTGTTTCTAGCAATTACCAGCCAGTGCTGAAAGAATTTCAAGTAGGGTGGCCGTCTCTAAAGATAAATGGTACAGGAAGCCCATTTGTTTCTCCAAATAGTCAAGCCAAAGGTTCACATCAATCTGGAACAGCCAATGCTATTCCACTCCAACCATTTGAAAATAAGATTGGAAAAGAAAATCATAGTACATTGTTGGGTGCCAAGAGAGTGAAGTCGGATGTACAAGGCACCCTTCACTTAAACATCCATCAGGGTGCAAAGGTTTACATTTCCTCAAAAGTATCAATAGATGAAAACTTGCCTTGTGCAGTTGAAACTGAAAAAAATTATAAATGTGTGAAAAACCCATTTGATCCGAGAAATTATTTGAGAGTACGTAAGGAATCTTTGAAAAGAAGAGAACATAGTTCTGAAAAGAGTAATTTACTTAATTCCGAAGACTTTGTTGAAAAGAAGGTAGGGAATTGTTCCCAAACTCAAGAAATTTGTGAAAATTCAGGTCTTGTAAATAACACAAGAATATTAAAACACCCAGGATTCATTTTTAATACTCCCACTAATGTAGCTGTTTCAACTCCCATTGTTAAAAACACTGAGGTGTCTAGTGGATTATGTAGTCTATTAAACTCCGAACTAAATGCTTATAGAGCACAGTTATCCTCAGAATGCCACATAACTATCAAGTTAACAGATAATACTAAGTTCAGTGGTGTTATGCAAATGCCTATTAGGCCACCTAGATCTGGAAAATTGTATGTGTTTCTTCCCGAACCCAAGACGACAAGGGAAGTAGGTGAAATTCATGTATTGCTGCGGGGTGAAAATGTACCTGTACCACCAGAGAAAACCTTTCTGGCCCACAAAACTGCATTTCAAGTTTATGAATTTTGTGAACTGTTATCTCAAGGCTTCCTAGTTGTGACAGGTGGAAGCAGAGTTAATATTTATGATGATATCACAACAGATAGTTGCTTTGAAACCCTCCAGTGTTCACATGGTGTTTTCAGGAATGAAAAGTCGCTCAACCATAATGCAAGGAGTGAGGACACAAAAAGTAGAGTACCCTGTACTGGTGATGTAAACAGAAACTCTGTAGCTATAAATGTAAGTCTCAAATCTGCTGATACCTTTACTGAAAAGTGGTTAGCAGCAATATATGGCATTATAATCAAAGTTACAGTGCAGAATGATTTTAATGCTCCAGTAAATTGTGTGAATGTGAGTGTGTATGCTAAACATTGTGAGCCTTGTTTGCAAGAGTACCCAAATATTGTGGTACCTCAGTTAAATCTAGAAATTCTTGAGATTGTAATTTCATTGGTGAAGTTGGCTTGTGAAACTGGGCAACTTCTAGAGTGGTGTAAGGTAGCGGCACTAAAGAAACAAAGCAGTCATTGTGAGCTGGAGGACTCGGCTAACAATTATTTAGGTGAAACCTTGCTTTTTAAGCTGGTGTTTTCTGAACAGTGTTTTTTTGATGAAACATTGAAAACAGTGCTTCAAAATACTGTAGAGTATTCATTGTTCAATAGAAAGTTCAAGGATGACTTGATTCATCAGTGTGAATTTGATCTGCAATATCCAGTCAAAGTTTTTGATTGTGCACAGACATTCAAGAATATACACGAAGCAACATTTAAGAAACCTAAAGATCCAGTGGGTGATATCTTGGAGAAAGAAGTTTTCAAAAAGCCTGAAAAAAGAATTTCCAAAACTAGAGACACTTCAATTTTTAGTGTTCCCAGGGGAACAGCTAAGGGCTTTCATGGAGATTTGCAATGCATTTCGCCCAGCGTACGAAAGTTAGTGGAACCTGTTCATACGAAATCTAAAAAATTGAAGTTCGACAAGGATGTAAGTGTGCCGTTGGTGAAAAGATACATGTCAGACTTTATTCTAAGGAAAAAAACTCTTGAAACAAATGGGAGCTCTGTGAAAGAGATTAATACCAACAAATGGAGTGCTGTGAAGAAATGCCGTGATTTGCAGTCTACAAGGTAGTATTTTCTACAAAAGGATAGAGTAAGGGGAAAGGGGGTAAAGTGAGACACACAGAAAAATTGGTTTGATGTAAGTTAGAATTTTGAGGTTGTCACCTACACCACTAAAGTGTTTTGTGAAGTTGGTGGTTTAAAGACAAGAAATTAGAATTGCGAAAACAAATGGATTTTTATTGTTTTGTCATTTATCTCATTTGTTTGGTCTTGTGCGAGGAAAATCAGTGGAGACCTCAATCAGACCAGGCAGATGCAGTCGTTTAATTTTTGTGAAATTTAAGGGGTGATAAAATATAAATCCTACTGCTTACATTTTTGTGTAATTGGTGTATGGATTGTTGGAAAGTTTCTATTCAGTAATATTAGTTGCAAACTTTTAGTAATATATACATTGCAAACCTTTAAACAAATGGGTATGTGTGTGTCGCACATTAAAAAACAGTAATGTCTTAATGAAATGCAAATGCTTTGTCTTTGAAAATTGTTTGCAGTTTATGGAAGCTTTTAGTTGCAATGATATATTTTATTGAATATGACCCGAGTTAAATGTTTGAATTTGTGGTTTCTTTCATTGCAATGTTCCATGACATTTCTTAAATCTGATTAGAAAAAAATATTTTACTTGCAATGACTAATCTGTGTGCTTATTGTAATAGTTAATGTGTGATTGTATTATATTTTCTTATCTACATGAATTTCCTCTGAACAGACTACCATGAGATTTGTCAAGTGATTTTATGGACTTTGTTTTACAGTGTGCCTCATAAGAAAAGGCCATCACACAAGTCAGTGAAGCCACTCGGTAATATTCCAGGTTATTGTGAAATATGCAGCTGTGATTATACTTCCTTGGCAAAACATGAAGCGGAAAGTTCACATCGCAATTTCTTTCTGAAGACTGACAACTTTGATGAATTGGATCAATACATATCAGAGGTCAACAGTGAATCAGCATCGGTTTTAAAGAAGTTTTGGGGTATGCATTTATTTTTTCTTCTTTTGTAGAAAATTTCATTGTTTGGTTGAATTAAAAAAATGAGGGAAATTCATTTTCAGAAATGTTTTCCTTCTGTAGTTTCAGATCATTAAGAACATCGGAAAATGGTGCGTCATACTTTTAGGTAAGTAGGCCTATATTCGAAGATTTTTCAATTTTTGTAATGTTTTTGTTTATTTTAGTCCCATTCAGTAAAGTGTGTTCTTATTTGAGAAGACCCATTTTTTTTGCCATAAAATTCAAGTTTTTTAGATTGGACGTTCTCACGTGTTTAGAATAATTACTTTTGTTTTTAATTTCTTTAGCACAAAAGCGATTCTCTCTGGATAGTGTTTCTCATTGAAACTGCTTTAAATATATTCAGTATTTTGTGAAAGTGTCATGTTATTATTCAGATAACCAGTAAATTGCAAGGAAAAAGTTTCTTGATTGTGTGTCCTTCAGTCTCCGGGAACATGATTTTCTTTGAATTCAAATTCAGGATTAGGATAGTTGTTGTTTTCAAGACATCAGAGAAAGGGGTGTAGTACCATCAGATGTGAGTAATTGAATTTTACAATGATTTATTTTGGCATTACTTCACTTTCACCTCAATTGTCATTGGTTTCTGTAAAAATAATTAATTGTTGTTGAGTTCAGAACTTGGATCATTGGGCCAGCTCTTCTGCCTGATCGCTCTTCAATGGAGTGACATTACACTGTTTAAAAAAGAACACATTTTTGTATGATTACATTTTTATTAATTTGCTTCTTTGCATAAAAATGGGTTGTTTTTTGTTTTTCTCTCCCTCCCCATCCCAAAATTTTCTGTTGAATACATTTAGAAAACAATTTTTGTTGTAGTTCGGGAGTGTTCTTTGGGCCTAATCGACGTTCCCTTCGCAGTGATAAGGCAACTTACGTCTCAGGTACTCAAATGAACTCAGACTCTAACAATTGGAAGAATTCACTCCCATCTGCACGAAGAGCATCACTTCCCCCTTTCTCAAATGGTCATCATTTGAGGTCTGGTAAATTACTGGAGAAAGCTACCAAAACTACGGGTCAGAATGATTCTATGGAGGTAAGAGTGGCAACATTATTTATATTGTGTTAAATATGAAGTGTCGGTGGTGGATATGGTTTGAATAGTATGATGTATATTTTTTATTTTATCAATAGTGGCTGGGGAAAATCATTTAAAATGTGTTAATGTGCTTTCATGTGTTATGATAGCTGAATATGTTGGTCTGCACATAATGAAAACAAGATTCCGTACTTGCTGTCTATTGTGTGGTATATTTTGAATACATACTTGTGATCACATTATTCAAAGATTATGTGTATGCCGTGCATCAATTGCCCAGTCAACAATGGAATCAGGTAGTTTTTGAAGTAGTGAGAATACTTGGGAAAATAATTCATCTTTTTATTCACTAAAAGGAAATTACTTATCTAGTCTTTACAAATTACTAAATAATCTGGAAGTTCCATGGTTCTATATAAGATCACCTTTGTTTCATTTCTTATCTTCAAATGATCTAGTGGTGGTGTTGGGATCAGGTACTTAAACCATTCAGTTTCCTAACTGGAAAGTACAGTTCCACTAATGTGGGACCAATAAGCTCTCTCAATGATTTTAGTGCGTAATATTAATTTTGTTTTGACTTTCAAATTTCATTATGTGGAAATCTAATGTTGTGTTATTTCCCAGCAGGTGCAGTGCAATGGTGTAAATCCTTCCCATTGTTATGACACCAGATATGGTAGTCGAAATGCTGAACAACATAATCAGAAATTTTCACCGAGGAAGACCAATCATTGGGATGGTCCATTAGGAGGGAAACCAAAACGTACTCGAACAACTTCAGCATCATTTCTAAACTTATCAGAAACTGATCAACTGTCTCGTACTGTTAGTGATTTAGGCCCTAAACTAAGATCCCGTCATGTGTGGTTTCCAAATAACCTAATTGCGCTATCATCTGATGTTGATGATGGTTCTAAACATTCTTGTACTACACAGTATGAAGCTTTGCCCCTAGGAAAAGGTGTTCAAGATTACAAAGATGATTTTAATACCACTTTAACTGGCAGTGATTTAAATATTAAAGAAGATAAAGTGTATAAACATTCTGATCCTAAACACTGTCATCAGATGGTAAAAAGGAAACGTCTTACAGCTGAAGAAAAGTTAATAGAAGATAATAAAGCTTATTATAAATTAGAAGTTAAAAACAGTAAACTGCGCTCAAGTGGTTATTACATACATCAAAGAGAAAGCAGTGCCTCTGTTGTGGATAAAGAACCAAAAGTAACTGAACTTGAAATACCTAAAGAGACAGTTGTCACGTGTAATGGTGATCAGACTGAGTGTGCGAGTGTTAAAGATATTGGTAATGAGAAGTCATGTTCTGTTGTAGAAGTTAAGAGAAATAAAATAAGACTATCAGAGCTTTCCCTATTGAACAATGAAGCAGAAAATTTTATGTTTGGTGAACTCACTAAGAATAATGAATATAGTAGTGATGATAGTGATTATGAAGATAACAAGAATAATCTTGGGAATAATAGTATATGTTGTGAAGATTCTGTTGGTGAGGATTCAAAGAATAATAATGGTGATGATTTATTAATTAATAAATGTAAAAGTTTAAGTGAATTAAAAATAGGGAACAAAGAAAAAAACCTAAATTACAGTAATAAAGAAACTTCTCTGAACATTAGTCAGAAATTTGACCACTGCTCTCAAAACAATATACCACAATTTGATTGTGAAGTATCATTTCAACAAAAAGGTGAGAAACATTTTCTTAATGATTCAGAATATGAAGAAAATATGCTTGAATACTGTTCATTAACTAATAGTGAATGCAACAGTGTGGATAATTTTCAGAGAAGACACAGAAAAAGAGCTCTTTCTGAGTCTCACGTTCATGGTAATGTAGCCTCTTACAAAAGTGAAGTGTCCGATGTTCAGTCTTATATCCATGTTCGTGCTTCACCTCATATGTCTGTGAAAATGCAAAACAAATTGGAAAATGAAAATGGGAATGATGGTGTAGTGAGGACAAATAGTTACAGTAGCCCGTGTACATCTGAAAATATAAATGCAAGTTTGCAATCTTCCAATTGTGATAAGTTGGAACTTAAGCCTTCCTGTCTGCCAAAAGTTGGAAGTGAAGACAAAGATGACAAAATGAAACCTAGTGATAAATACCCAAATGTTAAAAATGAAGCTGTTACAGGTCTTTATTTTTCTTTTGAAGGTATACCAGAGAGTGAACCATGGTTTCAAACATACCAACGTCAGGATGAAGGAGAAGAGTTTTATTTGTCTACTGTTCATGATTGTACTTACTGGAAATCATTTCTCTTGCCATATGAGATGCCACCAGAACATTTTAATACTTTGAGTAATAATGTAGGTGTTCCAAAAACCACGAAAGTAACAACTATTAAGAGGCGTAAGAGGAAAAACAATGCAAATTTATTGGATAAAAAACCTAGAAAATCTCCTCGTTGTCATGCATCTACTCTTGCAATTTTGTCAAGCTTGATGCATCATAGGAAGAGGAGAGAGAGTGAAAAGCTCAGTGATGATAATTTACCAAGAAATGCTGAAGAAGATCCTACAAACTCCCCTCTAGCAAGCAATGCAAATTCAAACCAACAGAGAGGAATAAATGACCTTGCTCAGAATGCAGATCAGTTACTTGGTTTGTATTCAGAGATTGGTGTGTCATCTGAAAGTCATGCTGTTTCTACTGCTGATGCAAGTGAAGAAGTGAATCATGGAAGAAGTCACAAAATAAAGGGATTGAAATATAAAAGACCTCATAAGTCTATACATACTGGTAGCACTAAAAAAAGTGAAACAGATATCAATATGAAATCTCATGATGTTATTGATGTAGATCCTGTAGTATTGGAGGAATTAGCTGTCAGTGGTGAAAATTCCTTTAGTTGTGTGGATGATCTCAGTATACGAAATAGAGGGGGACCATATATGGATGTTATATCATTATTAAATGGTTATGGCAATTGCTGTTGTGTAGAGGGATTAATGAAAAGTAGGGATATGTCACGATATGATGATGTGCATCCTTCAAGAGAGACTTGTAATAGTTCAGAATGTGCATCTTCCACTGGTGAAACTGCACATTATTCAGATATGATTAGGGTAAGAGGAAAGAAAAGAAAGAGGAAGAAAAACATGACTGGATGGCCAGTTGAAAAACAAAAACTTAAGAGAAGGTTATTGTTAAAGTTAGCAAGGCCAGAATTGCAAGCAACAGTTTCAGAAGTGAAAGAAAAAGATGAAAGATTGGTGATGAATGAAGAAAGTATTTCTACATCAGGGCCCAATGATAGTAAGTGTTTGCCATGTGTAGAGGTACAGGGTGTTAATGATGAACTTGCAAAGCAATCAGAAACCAGTGGTACTATTGATAGGAGTAGAAATAGTATTAATGAAGTTGCTTCTGAAAACACATGCAAAAAGACTATTAATTCTAGGTGCATAGATGTTGATACTGGTTCAGAAATGAAGGCTTCAGTCAGTGAACAGATAGATCATGGTGAAACATCAACAGTGGCTACACCTACTAGAACTGCAGATAAATTATGCATGACAAGAACTGCAAGTGTTGATTCCAATAGCCAACATTGTGACTTTCAGCCTAGAGTTAGAGTAAAGAAAATGAACAGTGTTGATGATTTAAATTTTGTTTTAAAAAATTCAGGCAGTGCATCATCAGTTAATACTAGGCAATTGCGTAGTGCATCTTTTTCATCAAGTGTTACTTTAAGAAAAAATTCATTTCATTACGATAGTGTAGATACAATGGAAGTTGTGCGACGTGCATCAGGTCGAATGAAGAAATCCTGCAGTAGATGGGATTCATGGTCAACCAGAAGGCGAAGGTGATCTTTTACTAGACATAATTATACCGTTGTTCAGTTTTGCATAACCAGTGGAACCTGTTTAAGAGGTAGACTCATACTCTTCAGTACTCTTTTTTTTTTTTCATACACTACTTGGAAAATATGGGATGTTAAATTTATTCAGAATGGGGCATCACATTTTACAAGACTAAAGATACGGCCATTACTTTGGACAATTTTCTTTTAACATCCTGCAGATAAAATGAGTTAATTTTGATTGATTTTTAAATTAAAAATGATTTACTCACTATTGAAATTCTGATTTTTTTCTTGTTGCAAATAGCACATATTTCCTATTGTTATTTGCAAACCCTAAACAGTATCTTAACTATTGTGCTTGCCAATACATTGGCAGTCAACCCTACTGAGTATTTATATTCAGCTGCTCTTGTTCACATTTGTAACAGTATAGATTATGTTCTACCTAACTTCTTTGTGCTTGTTATTTGATGAATGGATGATGGCGTTGACATTTTCTTAGTGACATGCAAAGCAGCTTGTCTAATGACCAAATCGCAGAGCATTGTACCAGCTGAATGCTTCTGCAAACATCAAAATTTCACCTCCTTTAAAGTATGCAGACAATATAGGTATCACACTCAAAAAATATTAAAAGTATTAGACTGAGATATAGTATTCACTTCAGATTACAAAAGATCATGCAGCATGCATATGTCAAGGTAGTAAAATGCAGCGATGCCTATACAAAGGTCCAACTGTCCAGCACAAAGAAGAATGGTACAACCAGAGATATTTTCTCCAAGTCTGTAGCAGTTACGTCTCTGTGGTTTGTTTTAGAGTGCAATAAGAAAACTAATGATGCTGGACATTTCAGAATAAAACAAATCCTTTGAGATTTCTTTTGTAGACTTCTCTTCCACCCACCTACCCACCACCCTCCGCTTTTGTGAAAGACCTATGTGTAAACAATAAAGTTGGGTAATTTTCTTTAAAACATCCTGCAACAGCACTGTTTAGGGGGTTGTTAAGAGTTATATTAATGTAGTGAAATTGTTCTAATCGAGCAAAATCCAAGGTTTTCTGATATTTTTAATCTGGACCATGTCAACTTCTAATGACTAATGCTTCAATGTTTTTGTGGTTAGAGGTATTCGTGGCCTGGTCGTATTGCAAGTGTTAGTATTGTGATTGATTTAATTTATTTAAATTTTTCTTTTTTTATGAATGTGTGGGTTTTTTTTTTTGCGGTTACCATGTGATTAGTACCAGACAGTTTGTAGTTATTAATCTCTGGAACTTCGGGTTTTTATCATAATGTTTGAACCTTCTTTATAACTTCTACAACAATTTAATTCTGTGTTTTTAATTTTTTCGGAGATAATAAATCTTATTAATGCTAAACAATTTATTTCCCATGAACTCTTTTGTGACCCATGTAATATTTGACATTGCTTAACAAAAGTTTGTAGAGACGTTTTCATTAGGCATTTAGGATTTATTTTATTGTTTCTTTTTTACTCCTAATTACTTAAGAATAATATTGTGAAATTATGAAATATTTATGGAAGACTTGGATATTATGGATGTTAGAAAGAAATCGTTTTTAACTATTTCTGTATCTATTTTTTTTCTTTTGTGTTATAAATGTAATTTTGAATTAAAAAGAATTTGTTTGCTACACAATTCTTAGATAATTATTTACACAATCATAAAACAAGCACTCGTGTAATGCAGTATATGATGTATAATGAAATGAAAAAATGAATTATTCGTTGCCAATTATTTGGTTTGTTTTCTTGAATTGCTTCTCAGAATAAGTATTGCTCTGAAAATTTATTTTATGATTTACCAAGAAGCAATCCTGAACGTGAATATATCAGTCAGTTTCCGCACCCATATATGCATTGATCCATGAATAGGAACAAGATGCACATTGTCTCTGCTGACCTGTTACGCATAATTTTCTTTCTTTTATATATTGCTGCTACATATATTCTATTAGAATAGACAAAACAAACAAAAAGTGCAGTAAATTTGGTCCTTTTTTATTTCTTCTGAAAATATATATAAATATATATTAAAAATATGTTATATTATTTAATGTGATTAAATTGTAAATTTTTTAGTGTATTTCTAATGTTTCAACATTTTAATACCGATTTATTCATATTTTTTCAAAGAATTCAGCTTCCCTATACATTTTGTACGGAGTTGTACACCACTGTGTTGAATTTTATAATTAATTCATGATAACCAATTTACAGTAGTAGTAGTAGTAGTAGTAGTAGTAGTAGTAGTAGTAGTAGTAGTAGTAGTAGTACATTTCCAAAGTCTTTGGTAGAGAAAGCTAATCTAATGTTCTTTAAGTGTTATTTTTTCAATAATTTGAGAGTATTAAAAAATGTTTAAAAGCACATTGTAGAAGTGGACTTTGTTATTCCATTTCAGTATTTAATTTTGTCAGTTTGTCTTCACACCATTATTTCAGTTGTTCATGTTATCTAGATCAATTTGTTTTCATTTCTGTGTCATTTTCCTAATAGGGCAATTTTCCATTAGTTTTCAAGTTGGTGAGCAAAGAATCTATCTCTCTATGTTAGTTTGCAAGTTAATTGAAAAAAAACTAATATATTTATGAATGTGTATGAAGTATTTCACAATTGATACAAATGGAATGCATCTTAATTCAACTTGTTTAAGAAATCTGCCAGCGGGTATTTAATATTAGAGTATTTTCAAATGATTGTTAATGAGTACTTGTAAGTATTATTGACAGTTTAGGCAAATTTGAATAGATTTTTCTTTTAAAGAAGTACAAAATTACAAATTGTGTGAAATTATTTGTTTTGCGTTATGAATTCTACAGGTAGAGAAATTGCAGAAATTAGTGTAGATAATAAAAATTTTTGGTAGCCATGCATATTTAAAATAACTATTTCTTCTATTATTTTTGTTGTTCATAAGGAAAGTCTTTTTCAATTTTTCTTTCAATGAAAATCTGCTGTCAATTGGCCCCAGTCTCAAGAGGCACCTGCTGAAGATGTAAGGGCTTGCTGACCCTGGGCAGACTCTCCTTAAAACTTTTCAGTACTGTAATATTTTTTCTTCATTTTAGACTTAAAATTACAAGAAACTTACAATATTATGACATTCATATCGATTTGTTTGTGGAGTGTTTATTAATGGATTAGTCTCGTGTTGAGTACTTTACAGTCAAGTTTGTTTTTCTACTACTCTAAGAGATAAATTAGTGTAAAGACTATATTAATTTGTTTTATTACCAGAGGGAGATAACTTAATTTTAAAATAAACCTATTTTCCAGCAAAATGTTATCACCTCCTATGCTTTAAAGGCGAATAAATTTCGATCTGTCATTTTGTTTCCAAATACAATTATTGTCATTGAGTGGCCGGAGTGTGTGCATAATATGATTTAATGTGATAACTTCTGTTTGTAATGTGCAAAAATATCAGAGAAATTTAATTTTCAATAGCAAAACATTTTGGGGGAAATACATTTCATGTGATTTTATTGTATTGTGTACCGTTGTTTTTCATTGCTTTAATCTTCCTCTATTTTCAAACTACATTTTCCTGATTTTGCTTATCAATCTAAAAATCCCTTGTAATTTTTCAGTTATGAGTTAAAGATTTTCATATCATTTATATTACTTCATCTACAAATACTTCAAAACAGCAAAATATTGAATCTGATCGCGTACAATGTGCATGCAAATTTCAAATTTATAGTATTTATGCATTTGGTTTCATGAAGATTTATTTCTTTTAGTGCTTAACAAGTAATATTGAGGCAATGTTACTTGCAGTAACAAATACAATTTCAAGGTTCATGCACTCCAAAATCACTTTGATTTCTTTGTTATATAGTGAGCTTTGTCATTAAAACTTAGTATGTATTAGAATCATGTTAAATTTTCAAATCCTTACTGTGGTGGCTATATCAAATTTCTACTTCTTAGTTAAAAAATCTCTGTGTCAAACTATCAAATGCCTCTAATTTAAAGAATTGTAAACTGAAAAATGTACACAAGTTGTTATCTAGTGGAACATTAGTTATTCCAACTTTAACACCTTTCAAACAATACAAGAAATGATGACAAAATTTTTGCTTGTTTGAAATTATTAGCCATTTTAATATATAGAAACACTTCCAGGAAAATCCTTGAATTTGTTTATACTTAGATTTCTGAATTAGTACTTCTTCAGTATAACAGTAGCAAGTTCTGAATATTAAGGTCATGAATAGTTCGTGAAAATATGAGAAAGTGGCATTGTGTGTATTATGTCATATGCGCTTATAAAATTCAGATGTCTTTTTTTCTACTTCGTCCATTAGTCTGGTATTTCTTAAAATACTCGTTTAGAATTTAGGTATGTAATACAATACTATAACCACACTTTCGTATTCTAAAGTTTTGGGGAGACCTTGCTCTGGGAACTTAATGTGGCTGAAGAACAATCAAAAGTCTGCAGTAGCTGGAACAGGGAGGTATCAGAAAATGAAAAAATAATTTTTTTCAAGAAATTTTCTTCCAAGTATCCAGTTAATTATGCGCATTATTTATGAAACATTTGTACAAGCAGGTATCCTACTACTGTGACAGTAATGTGGTAAATTGAGGTTTTGTATTAAAGTTAATCTGATCCTAGTCTTTGTTAGATCCAGTATGATTTAAAAAATATTAATTCACAAGTAATACTTCCACTTCACTTTTTGTCTTAATGTTTCCTGTCCATTTTAGACTACAATTTATCTCCAAGACTGATTTCGGTGCATTTGACTGCAATGCCTAGTGTTTTGTGACAATTTTTTCCAATGTGATCTTAATGTTCTTGGTTTCTGTTCTCTTGTTCTACATTGTTTCATTCTGCTGCTTTTCATCATGACTTGAGATAAGCTGGTCATCCCATGTATCACGATGTCAGGCAAAGTTACAATTGTCTTTTTATTAGATTATTAAATCCTTAGCCTGTTTTTTTTTTTCTCTACACGTTTTGAGATAGGTAGCCCTTTCCGACTGTGTTCTTGTTCTTTGTTTTATTATTTTGATTTACAAAAGAGAGCATGCTCTTTAAAAGAGCTTCAGAGAATATTAATTTTATATGAACAATTTTTACTCCTGCCTTAAGTAAATAAGGAATTAATTTACAATTTGAACCCATATGTATGTTCTGACAGGATGTTCATATGCTTATAAATGCTACAGACTGTTATTTCTGTCTCTAAATAACCAAAGCAAAAATGACTATAGTCTTTTGTAATAATATGGGAGGAAATTAGAGGAAGCAGGTGGAGAAGCATGCTATTTAATAGGGGATTAAGATATCAGAAGTTCTATAACATTATTTAATGGTTTAGCATGCTTATATTCTTGTCTCTACCAAACCACCTTAAGTAGGTTCCACTGTATGTAATGTTGCTTTTATATTGGTAATTTGTTCATCTGCAATACAAGGTGTGTTGAAATCTTGGGAAGATAGTAAATATTGTGCAAAATAATTATTTTATTACTGTTATAATATGTTCTGAAGTTCAAAACATAAATGGAATGTATTAGTTGCATTTCCCTTATGTTTCCTTTTTATTTTTAATTTAGTAAAGGTGTATCAGTACCTGTTTTAAACTGTATATTAAATTGAAGCTGCTGTTTATATTTTTTAGGGATGTATACATTTCAAGTTTGTGTGATTGTAACTACCCAATGTAATATGAGCTGATGTGAAAGACTTTCTATTTTTAATATGACTAGTCTAAATGTTCAATAATATGTGGGAGATATATTTTTTGTTATGGAAAATTGACATTTTCCAAACATATTTTGGTGTTTATTTAGTCTTAAATTGTTCTCAACTGAAGAAATGTTCACATTCTATAAATATTCTTTATTTGGTACTTAGATGAAGGTTTTGTATCTTCAATGTAAGGGTAGGATTAATTTATACATGTGTGTTCTTCAGACTTACCGAATGTTTACAATGCTGTATGCAGTTTCCAAGGAAAATTATTTAGTTGACTTTCAAACAGTATTTTACATGTAATTTTGTACTCTGTTGTAGAACTATGTCTATATTCAGATTCTTTTGAGATAGAAAATTTTCTTGTTAGGTAAAGTTAAGATTTTATACATTAATAAGTTTAAATTAAAATATGTGGTAAGATCTGAATATTATTATTATTATTATTATTATTATTATTATTATTTTTAATATAATTTCAATATTGCGTGAGAGTTGAATGGAATGAAAGCTGGCATTCCCATTCTCATTAATAGATGCCAATGTAATTATCAGGTAAAAGAATAAGCATCTTAAGTTAAAACTTTGTAATAAGCAGTTATGTTTGTGGTAGAGAATTTGTTTCCTTCATATTTTATTGAATCCAAATACTGGGGTTATTCCCACTAATTTTAATTTATTGAAAGTTGTAGTCATAAATGTAGGGTTGTTTTCTGTTTGTTTTGTTTCATATAATTAAGATTGTCATTTTAATTGTATCAGCCACTCTCGGAAGTCTTCACATAGGATTGTATTTATCTCAGCTACAAGTGAATAAAGATCAAATATTTGAAGGAACCACTTATTTCTGTATGTCAATTTCTTATTCTATCTGTGAGTAAATTTTTCATTTCTTTTTGTATTGTAAATTTTTCATTGTTTTTGTGGTTGCTTTCTTTTTAGAACTTCCAAATTTGAATGCTAATGCAATTATTTGTGGGGATTTCTAACTATATTAATCACGTTTTAGTGAAATCTTGTGGCTGACAAAGACATATTCAAGTATTTTTGCTTTAAATATTTATATTTTGTTTTATTAAATTCTCATCAATTCCAAAAGTCAAGTTCCCATTCCATTACAAGGGATAGGTCATTGTTTGCAGTTTGTTTCACAATTGCAGAAGTATGTTGATATTTGTTGCCATAATTTTAAGCGAATTAAATATGTTAATGCCTTTTAATGGAAAATTGCAATACTGCTAATTGTCACCACTGACATGTAAATGTATGAAGAATATATGTACAAAAATCATTTTCTTGTATCTTATTTTTATATGTAAAATTCATGGTATCATAATAAATACAATGTAATGTTTTTGACTGATGTCAAAGTTTTGTTTATTAATCAAGATTATACATTTTTATTATGTCTACTGGGATTAAATAATAGTGTAATTCACTGTAGGATAAGAAGTAAAGGCATTTCAGTTGACAATCATCACAGTTGTAATCTCTAAAGGAAATCAAATAATTTGTTGAGCCATAAAAATGCTTTGAATATTAATATTCTACATTTCTTTGTAGAGATATTTTATATATTGAATGTACCGGATTATTCAGATGTAATCTAGCTTTTATGTAAATTTCATAAGTAAACCCACAAAAATTTATATTTCAAGATCGCTAACAGTTGAAGAGAATTCTCAAGACATGTTCATATGGATTGTAAAAATATTCAAATTACTGAGGACCTCATATCTTTCCTGAACGTAAGAAAGATTCTTGTTTGAATATGATTTCTTTCTAGTGTTTTTGAGAGATTTCCATAATTATTAGGTTTACTATTATTTGGTATCAATTGAAGCATAGGGTGCAATGGTATTGCCCCTTACGTCATAAAACAGCAGTACCTTGATTATGGCATCGAACTTACAATCCCTTATTTCATGTAAAGCATATTCTACCATTTCAATGCCTCTTGGGTTGATGCCCTGTGGCAAATTTTCACTTCTCTTTTGTAATATGCTGGGATATGTATGTGGTTGTATGAGTTTTAACCTAATTGTAGAATAATTTCACATATGTGTTTTAAAATATATCTTCAATATTGTAAGAGCTAATAAAAATCTACTTTTGCTCATTCGAGTATACTCCGAGGGTACATTTGCTCTAAAATCCCAGGGATAAAATCATAATTTTGGTTGCTGTGGGTGAACTTTCGAACAGGGACTCAGACCTCATCTACATTTTGAGCGCCAATATTTTAAACTTGACATGTTGTCACATGTTAGACTATCCTGAATAATAATTTTATTAAATTACCTACATGAAAGTTGAACCAATTTTGTTGTGAAGCTTTCTTAACATTCAGACAATGGAATGGATGCTGAGAAATGGTAATGGGCTGTTCAGTAAATGAACAAAAAATATAAAGAGAACTCTTTAAGGTTTATAAATTACGCTATTAGTTTTCAAAAATATTTTATCTTGCAGATTGATTCAAATGAAAACTACAAAAGGTTGTTGTTTTTTTTAATTTTACTCTTACATTGAATCAAAATGTGATTGTTTAGAAAAATTGGTTATGTGAGTTTATTGCTTTGTGCAATAGAATTTTCTCATAGCATGGATCCTACACTGAAACAGGAACTTCAAGATCAGGACCAAAGTACAGGAGAGGTGAGAATATTTTCCAATATAGCTACTGAAATGCTTTCATCGACTGTAATTTTTTAAAATTAAAACTTGCATTAAATGTTAATTAGTCTGTGTGGTAGTGAAAGTTGCAGATTGAATCCATTTAACTTGTGAATTATTTATGCTGCTTGTAATAAGGCTGACTGATGCCAGTAATGAAGCTATCTCGTACATTTATAAATATTTAATCTGTTTTACTATTTACCTGTCAGGCAGCAGCAGAGGAACCGCAGTGGTATTTAAAATGAATAGTGGAAAATTAGTCAATGAATATACAATCCCAGACTCAATAGTTATATTCAAATTCTTCAATAAATTTTGTTAAAGTATTCTTTGCTTGAGTTGTTTTTATTGGTCATTGTAACCTATTGCTTGAATGTGAAAGATTCCAATATCAATATTTCTTGAAATTTTTGTCTGGAACGAAATCTAAGTTATAAGGATTTTTGAAACCACTCCATATTTCAGTATCAAACAAATTTGCTGTGTTAGCTGGGGGCAGGTTAAGTGAATTATTTTGTTTTGAGTTTATAAAAGAATCTGAAGTTGGAGTGAAATGTTTAAAAAAATTTAAAAAACATTTTCTTTTTAGGTGATTGCAGTTTTGCTGTACAAGTAACCACAGAAAATGCACTGATGAACTGAACAAAGTTAACTGCTCATCACCAGTTTAGGATTGTATTAAAACTTCATTCCATTCTGCTTCCACAAGTGATTTAGAATTGTTACATCCAGTATAGTAGAAATTACTTTATGGATGTAATCAACTAATGTTCTGCTCTGTTGGATTTCTTGAAAAAATAAAAAATGACTGAATAAATTGTGTAAAGGGATGCCAGATGTACTGTGGGTGTACTATTACCCTCACTGCATCTTGGAATTTTTCTTTTTCCCTTTTATCTTGTAATGTTTTTTTTGCATAAATAATTAGTACTTTCTCATAAACCACATATCTGTTTTGTACAAATTTGTTGATTTAATTCTTTACTACCCCAACTATAAGAATTAGAAACGATTTTGTATATTAAACCCAACTGGTAACCATAGGACTTCTATAAATTGTTATTGTTAAAAAAAAAATGTGAGAGCTACAGAATCAATATTACAGGGTATTCTCTATGCAGTGTGTCATTAAGCTCCTTTATTGTATAATTGAGTAGCAGGAGAAATGCCGTACCATTCGATAAATATATAACTGTAAATAAATGATCTGGACATTGCTGACCTGCCTAAAATTTCAATTTTGCTCCTTTGTTTTGCCACCTTCCATTCCTTTTTTTCAGTTATCTTTCAGAATGTGAAAACAATCTGGCAAGCCAATATTACGAGAACCTTCCTGAAATTTTGATCTACTTTAAAAACAAATTGTAACAAAGAACCTAGCTCAGATCAAGTTTGCTCAAGAGATTTTTTTGTAAGTTTGCTTCAGGCTATCGTAATTTCTACAGAAGTAGGTGAATTAGTTCATGAAATTATTTTTTACTTTAACCTGTTGGTATGCAGTTTTACTAATCAGTAAATGACGGATCTATATATTATTCTTGTGAATTTTCTTGTGCTCCTCAAAATGTTGAGCACATGCTATTTGCTAAAGAAAATATTAATATAGAAAGTTAAGTATTCCACTATAGTGGGTCTGAATGTTCATAGAAAGGCTTGTAAACTACAGTAACTTTAATTGGCTGTGTAAGAGTTACATTTATCAAATCATTCAGAATCTTAACATGTCAAGAGTGACAAAAATGGACTTTCTTCTCTGAACTTCATTTAATTCTCAGAATTGACATTAATATCAGCCTTTTTTTTTTTTTTTTTTTTTTAGGTATACCGTACTATAAACCTATAAAACTGTATTAAATATGTATTTAAAATTTACAAGAAAAAATATTTGTAACTAAAAGCAATGTAAAACCACGTATTATACAGTAGCGCAGCGCCGTGTTAAATTACCAATGACATGTTGGTCAGAGACTAGCCTACCGCGCTGCGACAGAGGAACACTACGCGCGTTGCTTTACCATACAGCATCTTTCTGCGAAATGTGACCAAAAAGTGAATATGTATTTGAACTTCCGTATGCATATACCTAAAACGTGAAGTAGAAGCTTTGAACAATGTTTAAGGAGAGAAATTTAAATCTAATGGATGTTGTCCATTGCAAATGAATGGAATCATGAACAGGTGTTTCTTCTATTTTCATGAAAATATCTAGAAATGTAAGGAATCTAATACGTAAATAAGGGGACTACAGAGGTAATAACATTTCCGTTGTGCTTTTGAACAATTTCCTTTCTAGGTCTTTTGGAAAAAATAAAATTTAAAAACAATTGAGTGTTCTTTCCTTTGCCGCATTTAATTGGAGAATATTGTGCGCCTTTCGACACACGCATTGTTATTCATGTGTACACTGGAAAAGTATAAGAATTCAGTTGGTGCATAGCATTAACGCTCCGATACATGCCAAATGTAAGGTTAAAACGTTAGTTCTACGTAATTTTACGTGTTACTACATTCTCCCCTTACGAAGGTACCGTAAAGTGGGGTGAATTGGGGCAAGTCTGAATTCATGCAAAGATATTGAATTGCTTCACATATCGCGCTCCTAAATGAATCAGTTGGTGGTATATAGAAGGCTGTGGAAGTTGCTCAGTCGCGGGAAACAACCAGAAATTGAGGATTGTGCTGTATTTTTGTAGAATTGGCGAATATTACTCCACTCTCTTTGACAGTTCACACGGTATGTACGAAAAACCTCTAGGTTAATCATATCTTCAAGTAGAGTGGTTTTGTGAGGTTATGTTTTGTTGTCGAGTTGTAATACTGAAAATTATCCAAAATTGTTTCTTGTAGGCGTGAATTGGGACATGCCGAGAAATAACAAGGTGCTAGGGCTCACCCAGCGGCAGAAGTATTCACAGGAATCGTTGGAGGAAGCAGTCACCGATGTTTGCAGAGTCACCGATGTTATACCACCAACTGATTCATTTAGGAGCGCGATATGTGAAGCAATTCAATATCTTTGCATGAATTCAGACTTGCCCCAATTCACCCCACTTTACGGTACCTTCGTAAGGGGAGAATGTAGTAACACGTAAAATTACGTAGAACTAACGTTTTAACCTTACATTTGGCATGTATCGGAGCGTTAATGCTATGCACCAACTGAATTCTTATACTTTTCCAGTGTACACATGAATAACAATGCGTGTGTCGAAAGGCGCACAATATTCTCCAATTAAATGCGGCAAAGGAAAGAACACTCAATTGTTTTTAAATTTTATTTTTTCCAAAAGACCTAGAATCCTCAATGCATCAGATGGAAGAGATGTTGTAAACCATTATCTGCATTGTGAAAACGTTTACAGATAATTCTCCAGAGAAAGACTGGCTGTAGAGTTTTCTGGAACGTCATCCATATTTGACGCAAAGGTTGACCCAAAATATAAAGCAAGTTAGGGCTGAAGTTAATGAAGACACTATAAATGAATATTTTGACAATTTGTAAGTTAGCTTGTCAATTTTTTAAAATTTGTTGCATCTTTAATTGACGCAACACGTCTCCAAGCCCCGCGGGGCGCTGAGCGCTTTGTGCTTCCGGAGTAATCCTCCATTAATAATTATTATATTAACATATACGTCACGTCTCGTCGCAGTCAGTTGTCAAGAGGACCGTCAAGAAGCACGCGTACGCGCCTACGCGTCACAACTCAGCAGCTAGAACTGGGAAGGAATTAGGATTGGGGTAAGGATTAGAACACTTCACAGGGGTTGGACTAGCTTCTGTGAAGCATGCAAACTCGGTTTGTCGTAACAAATTTCACATGAAGTTCTACGGAGATTTTATGGGAATCGAACCTCGGTGGTGAAAGGCAACTTCGAGCGACTTCGCCATAGAGCTACGCGAGCATTCGTAATTTCCAATTCACAAGCCACAAGAGCAGTTTGTCCTCCGGAAAACATTGTACATTTTGATGAAACAAGCTTCACTGATGATCCTGGTAGTACACAAGCAATTGTTAGGGAGAGGGTGCCGACGCCCAGAGCGGGTATAAATAGTTCAAAAAATTCAACGAGTTATGATGGCCGCAACAGCAGGTGACTATTTTTTTTGTCTCCGTTCGTTGTATACAAGGCTCAGTTTTTGTGCCCAACGTGGATTGAAGGTGGTTCTTGTGGAGCACGATAAGCTAGCATCAAGTCAGGTTATTTGATATGCACCGTTTTGAGGAGTGTTTTGTGCATATTTGTTTTCCGACCTTATAGGGCAAGCAAGGAATAAGCGGTGCTTTGTGACAATTTGCCCTCCCATATGTAACTTCAGTTTGTGAGCAACATGACATAGCATTTATCTTGTTGTCTCCAAATGCAACACATTTGTGTCAGCCACTTGATGACACGTCAATTCTTCCGTCGCATGAAGAGAGCTTGGAAAAATGTGTTGACAGACTTTAAAAAGAGTCACAGAGGTGTTCTACCAAAATATGAATTCCCTAAAATGTTAAATACAGCCATTGAAGCAAACACTGCTAAAATCATTTTATCTGTTTTCAGATCATGTGGAATAGTACCACTTAACAGAGAGGCGGTATCAACAAACATTGTGAGGAGAGACAGTGAAGACATAATTGGTTCTTTCTGGTCAAAAGCAATCATCGAGAAGCTTCAAGAATCAAGAAATTTTGTTGTGGAAATCATCTGCAAAAAGCCATGGGACGAGGCTGCACGTCTCTCCAGGGACGTCTGTGACAGAAGCTGATCTTTCCAGAGTACGCAAAACTGTGTCGCGGGAGGAACAGGACCCTGTCGCTCCTGAATCTGATGACCCAGACCTTGACTTTGATGCACCAGCAAATCCATCAACCTTCCATTAGAGTATGCAGAGAAATGTGGAAGAGAGGACTTTGATTGAAAGAGCCGATTTTGTTGTGGTTACACTTGTTACAGAAGAGGATGACAAAATTAAATTCTATTTTGGTCAAGTTGTTAGTGTAAATAACGGTCATTTAGAAGTGAAATTTTTGAGGAACAAGGAAGGAAAGATGTATGTTGTAATCCCTGATGTGCCGTACATGTATACATTAGTGATGTAAAATGCAAAATACACATGAAGGAACTAAGAAGGGGAAAGCTTATGTTTTGTCAGTCTCCAAATATCAGTATTAACTAATTGTGTTAAGCAGTCCTAGCTGTGCTTTAATAGGGTCAATATTTTGTAATAAAGTTTACTTTTTCCTTATAACATTTTACATCAATTCATATCCTATCCTACCAAATTGGTTGTATAAGTTTGTTTTCATTTTAAAAAGTTATAATGAGTCCCAATCCACCCCAACATGCACCATTTCTGGACTAATAGCAGCCAAACTATGATGTCCAAAATCACCGCAAGCTATGGGGGAATTGGGACAACATTTTTTACTACAAGAAAGTAACAAAATCTTTAACTTTTTGGTAACTAATAAACTGTGATCATGAATAAAATATCAAAGATGTTAATGATAAATTTTCAAGGAGATTGAAGAAAAAGTTTAGAAGTTCTGTAGAAAATATAAATGTAAAAAAAAATTGTCCCGATTCACCCTACTCTACGGTACGTCGTAATAAGAGAAAGTTATGCAATCGTGAGCGGGAAAATGGAGAATTTTCGGCAGAAAAACTCTGTAAATGAGAGATTTTAAGCTCTTTATCACAGCAAATTTTCGAGTTTTCGAAAAACTTGATTGGAAGTCATTTGAAGCACTTCCACTCACAAATACAATAGCGTTTTCACGAAATTTGCAAATTAACGGCGTGAAACGTTTAAAAAATATACATTTGTGTAATTTTTGTTGAAACAAATTATACAGCAGAATGAATCTTATATCAAAGAGAGCAATTAGCACTACAGGCGTCCCATTTAACTTGACAACTTGAAATAACTCAAAAAATACGCGATGTACGAAAAATTGAGCCGAGACCAAATCTTAACAGTTTTGAAGGGGGAATCATTCTATGCTAAAATCAGCACCCCCTGTCCCCAGCCCCCCCAATGCTAAAACCAGCATTGAAATCATAAATAAGAACCCTCATTTTTTATTTCAGATTCGTATTTTACGGACAAAAATACATAAGTTGTGTCTGAAACATTTTTTCTGATTTGTGATAGGTGGAGCTGCAATCGCAAAGATTTAATTTCCGAAGATTTCCGACCGTAATTGGAGTGGTTTTGAGTATGGCCTCAGGGCACACCCGTCAATTTGTTGGTAGCATCTCTCCATGATCTGGGCCTACAGTACTTCAGAGGCGATCTGATATTTATTAAACATTTACCTTTCTGAACTAACATTCCTCCTTGTTGCATCATGGATTATGTAAATGTGCACGAAAAAATTGAAATGATTTTCATTTACGGCGAAGCTGGGAGAAATTTCGACGCTACTGTTAATTTGTATGCTCAACGTTTTCCTGACAGAGTACGATCGCGTTCTTCTTTCGTTAGAATTATTCAACAATTCTCTACTGACGGAAGTGTATAGCCGAAGAAAAGAACACGTAGAGTTTCTGCTACTGAAGCAAACAAAAAATTAGTACTGGCTGCAGTAGCTCATAATCCACATGCGAGTTTTAGAGAAATGTCTCAACAATCAGGGATTCCTCGTAAGAGTGTTTGGAGGATACTGAAGATACATAAGTTTCATCCGTATCATGTATCCTTGCATCAGGAATTAACTGACAATGACTTTCAAAACCGATTACAGTTTTGTCAATAGGCAGTTCAGAGAATACAAACCGCCATAATGCATTTTTAGAGTTTAGAAAGCCCACACTGGATTCGTCAAGTAAATCATCAGCGACCTTGGTCGGTTAACGTTTGGTGTGGAATAATTAGTGATAAACTAATCGGATCATACTTTATTGACGGTAATCTAAATGGTGACAAGTACCGAAACCTTGATAAAAAAAACTGCTGAGAATGCTCGAAGACGTAAGTTTGGAAGTGCGACAAAACATGTGGTTTCAACATGATGGTTGCCCAGCACATTACTCATTAGTAGTACGCGAGGTATTGGATCGGAATTACAATAATCGTTGGATCGGTAGAGAAGGACCAGTGCACTGCCCAGCCAGATCACCAGATTTCTTTTTGTGGGGTTACATAAAAGATGTCGTTTATAAAAAACACCTATTACTCGTGAAAACATGATGCAACGAATAAGGGACGCTTGTGCCGCGATTACAGCAGATATGCTATGCAATGTGTTCGTTCATTTGTAGGACGAATCAATAAATGCATTGAGGTTCAGGGCTATCATTTTGAGAACTTACTTTAAATAAATGCCGAGGTATTTGTAGAATCATCTAAAACAACACTCCGATAATGAGAGGCAAGGGGACTCACTGAAAACAAGCACACCAAAAGTGAGAGGGAAGGGGACTCACAAGCACAAAACAAGCACCCCGAAGGGAACTACTACGTCCATGTCGTTGTTCCTGGGTTACGCTAAATGTAGTTTATTAACTTCTGTAGAAAATACTGATTTTTATTAAATACTCAGAAATAATTAACCACGCTCAAAACCACTCAAATTACAGTCGGAAATCTTCGGAAATTAAACTTTTTCGATTATAACGCCACCTACCATAAATCAGAAAAAGTTTCAGACAAAACTTATGTATTTTTGTGCGTAGAATCCGAATCTGAAATAAAAAATGGGGGTTACTATTAAAGATTTCAATGTTGCCTACCGCCCTACCCGCTGGGGGCAGGGGGGTACTGATATTAAAATAGAATGATTCCCCCTTCAAAACTGTTAAGATTTGGTCTCGGCTCAATTTTTCGAACATCGCGTATTTTTTTAGTTATTTCAAGTTGCCAAGTTAAATGGGACATCCTGTATATTTTCTTCAAGCAAATAATAAGTAACGTGAAAAAGTACACCTTGACATAATGATACACTGACAAACTGCATATGACAATATTCACACGATGAAATATGAAAAGATTCATTCAATACGGGATTCAAACCCCATTAACTCAATTGCACTCATGGTAGCTTTCAAAATTACAACATATTATTATTTTTGAATAAAGATGCCTACATTTAGAATATCCACATGGAAATAAAATTACAGATACCCTATTCATAATTCAGATGGTAGGTTAATGGTACGTTAATACTAGATAGGTGCTTCACAGTTCAACGGTGTGATTAAAGTCAAATAGTTTTTCGTAAATTTGCACGTAAGAGAGGAAATAGCCAATAATGCTATTAACTACTGACATAATTGCTTCCGGTGAATACCTATTTATATGTTATTGCTCTCTTACTAGAAACGATACAGTTCTTTTTTATTTAATTTTTAAATACATATTTCTTCTTTTTCGGTAGTAATTCTACCACTTTGGCCTTAACCAATAAATTCACTACACTCTTTACAGACTTTCACTGATACTTTGTCTATTTTTATGAAGCCTTTACTATGTATCAAATGAAATATTTTCGATGATTTCAGGTAGTTAAAACTATGCCGGTAGCAATTTATGAACCTTCGGAAATACATTACGTTTTATTCAACCATTTTTTCTGCGTCTTTCTCGATGACACTCAAAAAGTAGACTGAAAAGTGCGTTTCTTTCGAAAATCAGAAACATAGCGCAAGCGCTATCAAGCGCAACATTCGGTCGTTGGATTGCGCAGCGCGCTATCAACAACAATCCTCGCTGGCCTTAAGCGCGAGAGCACACCGCGCGCGAGCAGCCTGCTAGATTCATCGATCAACCGATATCAATGACGTTCTGTTTTCCTAATTATAATTTTCGGTTGTGATAATGTCGCCAGCGTGCTGTTCTTATCGTTATCGCTTGAGGTGCTCGAGTGATTAAAGTCTTCCGCTCATTAGTGCTGTACGTGTAAACTGTGTGGTGCAATGCGCGTGCGCTGTTTTAAAAGCAGCGACCGAATCTTGCATGTCGCTCGCGCGCGCTGAGCTCTCGCGCCCAAGGCCAGCGACCGGATGTTGTGGTTGATAGCGCTCGGGCGCTACGCGCTCCAGCGACCGGATGTTGTGATTGATAGCTCTTGCGAGCGCTGCGTTCGCTACTCCCGGCGCTAATGATGCGGTTGATTAATTTTCACGAGTAAACCGTCGCCCCGCCTTTCAGTCTGCTTTTCGCTTGCACTGAAGTAGGTTACGTTAAGAGAAGTCATTAGTAGTAGTTTAGGTGAAGTCGAATTGTAGAAGTAGTAATGGCTGTTCGTAAACATGGTATGCATTACAGACGATTCGCTGATACCAACGAAGCGAGGTATTTGCCTGTGGATTTTTTCGGCCGCAGCGTAATCCATTACGCTGCGGCCTTCAATGACATTGAAGGTTTGATTTTCTGTCTAAATCGCGGTGATCTAGTGGACAGGCAAGACTTATGTAATCGAACGCCGCTGCATTACGCGTAAAGGTCTAGGGCGAGTACGGCTTTTAATTTTTTGTGTTTCGTTGGCGCAAATCGTGAAGCTGTGGACGATCTCGGTTATGTGCCACAAGATTTATATTTTGTTGAAAATATTTTTTGCAACTGTGAGCCGAATTGTGAATTCTGACGAAGAGTACCGAGGCACTGCGTCGTGAATGTTCCGTTAAATGTCTATTTAAGATATGCGTTCAGTTCTGGACCAAACATGTGTCAAAATTGGGTGGAGGAGAGGCCGCCGCCGCCACCAGCGCCGCCCCACGCATCTGCACCACCATCAGCACCATTGTTGGTGGTTGTAAATGGCGGAGCAAAGAGTCCGCCACCAGCACCATCCAGCTCCGACGCGGAGCACAGAGTCCGCCACCGCTGTCGCCCCAGGCATCGACACCACCACCACCACCAGCACCTTTGTTGGTGGACGCGGTTAATGGCCGAGCACAGAGGCCGCCACAACCGCCGCCGCCGCCGCCGCCCCACGCTTCGGCACCGCAGTCGCACATCCAGATCCGAGAGCCGATAGTTCGACTGTAGCGTCTGCAATAATTTTTTTTAAGTAAGTTTTTTTTCTTTTTTCTTTTCTTATTTTACGTCTTCTTGTTGCAGTTGCTTCAGAGCACGCTGTTTTTTCTTCCTTGGCTGTGTTTATATTCTATTTCTCATTCTTGCAGTTGCTTTGAATCATGTCCTCCGGGGAGAGCCTCTGAAAGTGTAGATCTCTCTCTATAGAAGAGCATGTATTATTTACATTTTCTTTTATCTACTTAATATTCTATTAACATTTGCTTTTAAAAACTTTTCAAATGCACTGATTTTTATTTGCTATCCTGTAATGTATCCTATTTTGTTTGCTATCCTTTCATGAAATTTTTAATTTATGAAAGTATTTGAAACTTATTTCATTGCATTTAATAATTGTTTGGTAAACAATTTTAACAATACATGAAATTAGGAATGGTTGAATGGTAAATATTTGAAGAATAATGAAACAATTAAAAAACGCGTGGCAATGAAGAACGTTTCACATGCGTTTAACGATATTTTTAAACACATTTTAAGTCAAATTTCAAAGTTGAAATTAATAATGCAGATTAACATCATAGTGAACTTTTACAAGTAATAATTTCAAAATTTTATCTAGTCCCTCAATTGAGATATTACAATCTACAAACACGAAAAATTGCGAGCGGTTGAAAATAGAAGTGTCCGCCATTGGCCTCCCAGAAGAATTTTAAGAATAGTAATGAACATAAATGTCGTCCTAAATAGCAATTTTCTTTGAAATTTCTGGAGACGTGTTAAAGAAAATGGCGTTCAAAAGCTACTGTAAATTGGACATTTGAAGCTCTTTTTTACAGAAAATTTTTGAGTTTTTCCAAATCTTCTTTATAAGTAATTTGAATCACAGTTATTCACAAATACAGTTGTGTCTACAATTTGCTGAAAATGAGCATATTAACGTCGTGAGAGATAATTTAAAGAATCACATTTTTTAAAACACAAAATACTGAAAATTGTATTTTATGTCATCATAAACAGTGCAAAATGCACTATGCGTACGAAAAAATTGAAACAAATTAATTGGTGTCAATTTTTAAGATAATGGCGTTTGAGCGTTTCTGAAAATGCGGAATTTTGAGCTAATCATTTTGTAACAGTTGAGGTTTCGAGTAACTTTATCTGATATTATTTAAAAAACATGAACTCATAAATAAAATAATATGAACAAATAACCACTAATATAAATATATTAACAACGTAAGACACGTAAAAAATTACATTTTTTAATTTTGGAAAACTAAAAAATAGAGCAATATGGCGTTTATGTCATCTCACAGAGTACATTTTGCACTATGCTTACCAAAAATTTAAAGAAAAAAATTTGGAGCCGTTTTTGAGAAAATCTTGTTTTTGTTATTTTTTAAATTGCACAAGTTGCACGCAATATTGCGCGAAAACTACTAAAAAGTTTTTAAGAAAAGTATACTTGGCTTTAATGAAAGAACTCGCTATGAAAAACAAATTTTATTTGAAAGATAAACCTCTATCTTCAATTTTGTAGTCGTAGGAAGACGCCGAAAAAATTCAAACTTTTGCAATTTTCGAAAATTTAGAGTTAACCGTGAACATTTTACTTATGCCACCTTTATAAGAGTATTTTACTCCATGCTTACAAGAAATTTAAAAAGGGAAAATTGATTTTTTTTAAGAAAATTATGAAAATGTTCGAAGGGCTTTATGGAATGTACCCTCAAAATTTAAAGAATGTTTTTCAAAATCTCAAAGCTTCGACTCGAGCCAGGTGGAGAGGGGTTTCTTCAATTTGGTCAAAATCCTACGTATAGTAGCCGATAGTAGTGTTCACAGGACAGACTGTGGGAAGGAGAGACACGGTCGTTGTGCCGTCAATTGGATTTTCTATATTAAGAACCCGCAAAACAGCGATTCTGGCCACATCACACGTTAGAGAATTTTTTTTCTTAATTTAGCAACTGGATTTATCTACTTTTTCTTTATTATGGTTGGACAATGAATTTTTTATCTGTCGAAAGTCCACCTTTTTAACGCGCCACATTACATAGTGTGACGTCATGGATACTCACAGCGACCACAGACACAGAGCTTTCATATAACAAATATATTTATTAACAAGAAAACAAAACAAATATATACACTTAATAATCTACTTACACCCTAGCTCTGATAGACCTACTATCCCCTGATCGCGGGAGCGATCCAAACCCGATTGAAGATGGTTTTGATTGTGGCATTCGGCACTCCTACTTTTGAAGCGCGCACAAAGCCTAGCTTCCGTAACCGGATGTCACGCTGGGACACAAAGTCCGTTCTGGCGCACCAACGGCTGGTTTGCCTCGATCGCAGGAGCGATCTTATCCGATCGAGAATCGGCGTGAATCGTGGCACTCAACCACTCTTCGCTTCGGAGCACGCACACAGCATCGCTCCCCCGTGACCGCAGTCACCCAAGGACATAAAGTCCGCAGGCTTCGTCAACTAGTGACTCCAGCCTCGCGAGCCTGGCTCGCATATGCACCGTCGTGGCGCCAAGTTTTGTGCACACGCACGAGGTTCTCCCACTGTCTCCAGAACCCACCCACTGGCTCTGTACACTCTGTTATATAGGCGAGGCCCACGTGACCTACTACGTCACGCCACCCCCTCGCTTGTTATAACAGTGAAAAGCTTCTATAAGCCGGAAACTCCCAAAGCCTTGTGTCTCCCGTTTCCGCGTTCTTCCCTTTACGGAAAAACCCTTCTTCCTGTGGCAAGGCTAATCCTCTGCCAAGCGTCCCCAAATAGATGCCACGAGGCACGCTGGCTAATACGTTACAATAGCTACCCCTATACTACGTATATTATTCCGTATATACGTAAGAATACGAAAGTAAAAAGGGAAGCAAACTCTATCGAGAGTTTGTTCGCCCTTATGTGTTCTTCTCCCTGCCGCGCTGACTGAAGTCGTGGCGATACTGTTGGCGGCTCCACACATGCAGCATTTGGAGAATCCCGAGCAACCGCTTGCCGAATCCCGAGTAGTGTGGATGGGTTGCTAGCGATTCGCCGAGTCGGTCATAAAAAGTATTACATTCAAAGGACCGATTCGACTATTTTTTAACCCACTACCCCCTTTACCTAACAAAGAGTAATTTATGAAGGCATATTCTAATCATTAAAAAAATCCCCTTCATTAAAAAACTTTTCCCTTTTAATGATTAATAGCATAAAATAAAAGCATGCAGTTCCAGTGCAACACTGTAGAAAGTATCTGGTTTATTTATATAGATATTTTACATACTTCTCCCACTTCATACAATAATTCAATAAGAGTACAAACGCGTCCGCGTCCGAATAAGAAGGATGGCCGCAGATATTTGCGAGCTGACAGGGTCCTCCCCTCACCAGACGCTCACAGGCGTGCGGACGGTACCGCCTACGCGAGTTGCAAATTTCATCTAGGCTCCCAAGTAGCAAACAGCAATCCGTCTGACCCTCCCGCTATGCGCCGTAGCTTTCTTCAGAGCATTATGTCAGTACTACTTGTAACTACAGTACAATTGGATAACTTAGTACGCATGTATTAATTTATTTCCCCAAAATTAAATTTGTCACTGTTATAGTTTATTAATTAAAGGTGATCATAGCGGCTTGAGGGTTTTTCTACCTTACCAGTCATACTAGCACGTATAATAAAAAGGGGGAATAACATAATCAAATTAAAAATATTGGATGCAATTTCATGAAGGTCTCTGAGTGTTCTGGCTGTTCTGGACTTTTTTATTGTATTACACGGTAAAGTTTTATTTGTACGCATGCCTGAAACATAGTGATAACCAACGGTTTTTCACTAAAATAATGAGCATATGAGATAACAAAACGAAAAATATATTTAATTTTTGGGGAAAACTCAGCACTAAATTCTCCAATTGGTTTCATGTGATTGTGCTTGTATGGATTGTGCCAGCTTGACACACATCTTAGGAATCGTATCATCGTAGAATTATAAATTTGCCTGGAGTTCAAAAGAAAATAATAAATCGAAATGCAGACGTCATAAACTTGAAAATACTTACCAAACTCATTTATTAATTATTCTGTTGGATACAAGAGTGTAGCTTGAACTGTACTTAAAAAATATGAATCGCGTAATCGCGTGCGGTAAATACGGTTCCGATATTTATCAAGTCTGCACTGCATTTGAAAAAAGTGTAAGTTGAAAAACAATATTATTGGTATCAAGATGTACATATAAATATTTTCTTCTGAATAGGTGTGGGCGCTACTCACTTCGAAGTCACACTATTGATTTGTCATTCTCTGCGTTGTCTTAATTAAAAAAATTAAAAGATGAGTAAAATTGGAGAAAACGGTGTATACACAATTTTGACCTTTCACAAGTTTATGAAAAATAAATGAATACATTTAAATATTTTTAGTATATAAAAGAGCTTCTCAAAATGCCTTCTCTCACTTGTCGAGATCAGAACAACATTATTGTGTATTTTAGACTTTACCGTAACGGCATTAAAGGTAACTCATACATACTCACTGCTTCAAAATTGAGAAGACAAATTCTTTGTATTCTGTTTTTTATTACAAATGTCTTCTATTGAGAATTTTTTTATTTTTTTAAGTGAACATGTACATTTCGTACGAAACAACCCGCACTGAAATGAACATCGCACATTTCTTACTTCTTATCATACGACGTAAGATTGTCGCTTTTGAACACAACATTGTGATTAGCAATAAAAGATTGAACATACGCCCCAAACACAGACCCTCTGTAGAGAATACAATGAGACGTTACCACGTACGCGGTGTTTTGATCTCGCACAAGAAGTCATCTTGATTCATATGAAAATACTCTTGAAAACTTACCTTAATATCTGTTATCAAACAACCTTGTATAAGGATTGTGGAGTAGAGGCTTTAATCCCTTCCTTGGGCCGATGTCTGGCGCAGGTAAGATGCCGACATCCGTTAGTTATCATCTTGTCTCGCTTTTTCTGAAAAATCTTTTGAATCAAATTGAATAAATGTCCTTACCGAAGAGTCTCGTAAATATGTCTTAGCATAATGAAAAGTTTCTGAATCGAGTTAAGTAACGGGCATGGAGCGGTATATCGAATACTCCGTTGTTGTTTTTTTCAGCCAAGAAATGGCGTTTGCGTATGCGTTAAAAACGGGGTTTCAACATTGCGACTTATGTGATTTTAACATTCCTGCATACATTTCAAACTGCCTGAGTGACTGGCTCAGATACAATTTTACTAGAAGAGTAATTTCCATGTCATAAAATTGTGCTATCGGGCTGATCATAGTAGCGACTGGGTCGTCAGGAGCCCGCTATTAATACTCTGCTTTGCTTCAAAATTGCCGTAGAATCTTAAAAAACGGCACTGGAATGGTAATCTCTGACCTATAAATCAAAGGAATAATTGTCCACCTTGAAAGTTTTTAAACATAAAATATTTGCAGCAAAATGTATTGGAAGTGAATGGAGAATTTTCGATTATATTAGAGTAATTGCTTAAGAACAAACAAAGTTGCAACCTTCATTTTTTCTAACCATAAACTTATAACATTGCAGATATTTTAGGTTAAATAACAGCGGTAATTAGCATACCTATTTGAGATTTCCGGCATAATAAAATGAAAAATTGCAATTTTTTATTTATTATAAAAAAATAAATTATTAAACCTAAATCACCACCATAGTCCCAAAGTGTCCATAGTCCTAAATTTTAACATAGAATTTTGACTGAAAATGAGATTTAAAAAATCAGAAATTAACGCATAAAGTGCTTCAATTGCACCCGTTTTTTAATTGTCTATAGTCCAGTAAATTTTTTTCATTTTATTACAAAATTGCTACATTCTTGGTAGTATATTATATGCTAGTTAAATTGGAATTTCTGGGAAGTGGGATCCGGTGGCAGACACTTTCTTATGGAACCGCTCCCAACTTTTCGGATTTGTAGAGTGTATTAATACTGATGAGGGACCAGATAAAATTTTGAAATTATTACATGTAAAAGTTAACTTTCGTGTTAAACTGCCTTATTAACTTCAACTTTGAAATTTGACTCAAAATGTATTTTAAAGTGAAATTACGTGAAATGAGCTTCAATGGCAACCGTTTTTTCAAGTGTTTATAGTTGAGTACAAAATTATTTATTTTGTTATAGAATAAGTACATATGTAGTGGAGAAATATAGACTAGTTGACTTTGAATTTCTGCAGAGGGGGGGGCAATGGCGGACACTTCTGCTTTCAACCACTCTCAATTTTTAGTGTTAGTAGACTAATATCTCAGTTGAGGGACTAGACAGAATTTTGAAATTATTACATGTAAAAGTTCACTATAGTGTTAAACTGCGTTATGAATTTCAACTTTGCAATATGAATCTAAATGTATTTTTTAAAAAATCGTGAAATGTACATGGAAAGTGCTTCATTGGCACTCGATATTTTAATTATCTGAATTAACCGTAGGTAATTTTACAATATTTGATATGCTAATTCTAAATATTTGTATTTTTTATAAGGTATGGTTGTTTAGACATTATATTTTAACTTTTATGCACACAAGCCAACAGGGAGTTTGCTCTTAATTATTTTTCCATTCCAAGTCAGTTATCAAGTAATATTGAGTTACGGCTTTTTATATCTCAATTGTTGCTTGTGATTGTTGATCATATCGTGTACTCGCTTTGGCAATCTAGCATATGTACAGAGGGTTAAAAAATGTAGTATAACAATATGAAAATACAACTACATGCGGTCAGGATTTAAAAATTATGTGCTATTTCTACAAAATATGCATCAGTTGTAATATTCACAAATTATGCAAGATATAATTTTAAAAAAGTTCTTAATATATTCAATAGGAGACTAAATATACAGTGTTCATTGAAAAATGTCCAAACATGCATTATGCATGAATTTCTCCATAAAAATACCTAAACATGCAAATATATTTGGAAACAGTATGCATTATTGAAATGTTTGTCATGAAAGATATAATCATAAAATTTGAAAGGTCTATGAAGCTTAAATAAAAAATATGCAATTACAAACACATCCTCTCTTTAAAAAAGGATATGTAATATAAAAGAAATGATGATAATGATGTCATATTTCCTGTGTTTTTTAATGTAAACACAGGGACATAATATGGAGAAATTTATTAGAAGCGATTTATTTATCGTCAAAAACAATAAAAACTGCTTGTGGAATGTAGGTGAGAAGATAATTTCATTCATGTTTCCTTGAGCTCTAGAATCTCTTCCAAAACAAATGCATCTCAGCTCATTAGATCCAGGGAAACTGAATAAAAACCTCCACAAGTTGGAAGTCATTGACCCAAAAAAGATTAAAAGACAATATTTTCTTATGCAAGAAGAAATTTTTCACTTCTACCCATCATTTGGTAAAATAGAAAGCAGTTTTGCATTATGGAATATTCTTTTTTAATTCTTAACTGCCATAATTACATTATTTTGACTTGAATAGAAAAGTAAATTAATTTGAATTGCAACTTATAATATGACTTACATTTTGAGCTATTTTATATTAAGAGCTGTTTATTTACAATAAATTTTATTCCATTAACATAAAAAGTACTGAAAAAATCAACATGGAACATGTGTAATGGTGAAATCTAACCAATTTTTTAAGTATTACTTTGTTGAATGCAGAAAAAAATACAAGTTCATTGAGAATCAGTATTGAACAAGTTTAACTGTACTTTGAGAAATTAAAAAGAAAGGATCAAAAACAAAAGAAATTGTTGTAAAGAATGTCAGGAATGTATTGCCTGAGAATGGAGAGGCAGCAACTAGTGTAATGAACTATGTTACTCGTGTGATAGTCTGATTACTTCAGGAGCTTGGAAGAATATAATAACTTTTTTCCCATTAGCGTCAGCGCTCTCGGCGAGAGAGAGAAAGAGACGCGCGCTGGTACACTACCCCAACGAGACGCCTTCGTCAACCCAGCCGCCGTAGCTCAGAGCCAGAGTGCTGGGCAACCCGCTTCGCACACAGGAAACGGGGGGTCAGCTGGTTCGAATCCTCCTCGCGCATACGTTCGTTTTTGAAACGCGCACCGCACCCCAGCCTCACAGCCTCCGCACCGTCGCATACGCTACCACCCTTCGCCACCAGATCGCGCGCGCGCTACCGCCAGCGTTCGCCGCCAGAGCGCGCCCGCATGGTTGCCAGCCTGCGGGGGGGGGCGTTGACCCCGGCTGTTGACATTCGATGACACAGGATGTTGCGGTTCTGGGACCGGAAGTGGCGTATCTTATCTACTTCCTGGGGCCAGACTCGCATATCCCCACTACTGTAAAGCATATTTTGCCTTAAAATATATTGGATTTGTTACTCTTTGGAAGAAACCTCTTATAAGAGAACAATAAAAGTACACCAAACGCATATTTTCCATATCTACACATTCCAATTGCACCCCTTATTGTACTTAAACTATTTAAGGTGGGATCCAAACAGCCGGTTTCTGAAAATCCACTGCTCTTCTTAGAATTTCATTCTAAGTACTAATACACTGTTTCAATTTATTATTTTCCCAGCACATGAACAATTGAAGCAATAAATTATTGATGTGGTACGTTCTGATGTAAATTTTATTTCCGCTTTTGAATTTTCTTAAATGTAACAGTTTTTGTTGGAAAGAATATGGTATATTTTGAACAAGAATATTTAGTGGATAGAGTACATTTTGAAAAGAGATCATTTTAAAACACGTAATTTCAATCTTTTAGAAAAAAGTAACACCAGAAACAAATACAATACTTAATAATGTAGAATGCGATCATTTCAATCTTTGTTTTGGACATACATCATGTGATCAAAAGTATCCGAACACGTCCAAAATGGTGTTATGGTGTGGTCGTGTTTTTTATGGACGGAGCTTGCACCCCTTGTTTTGTATGGCACTATCACTGCAGAAACCTATGTTGAATTTTTAAACACCTTGCTTCCCACTATTGAAGAGCAATTCGGGGATGACGATTGCATCTTTCAACACGATCGAGCACCTGTTCATTCTGCACAGCCTGTCGGAGTGGTTACACGACAATAACATCCCTATAATGGACTGTCCTGCACAGTGTCCTGACTTGGAGCCTATCGAACACTTTTGGGATGTTTTGGAACGTAGAGTTCGTGCCAGGCATCACCGACCTCCATCGATACCTCTCCTCAGTCCAGAACTCCGTGAAGAATGGGCTGCCATTCCCCAAGAAATCTTCCAGCATCTGATTGAAAGTCTGTCTGCGAAAGTGGAAGCTGTAATCAAGGCTAAAGGTGGGCCAACACCCAATTGAATTCCACATTACCATGGAGGGCGCCACGAACTGTTACGTCATTTTCATCCACGTGTCCGGGTACTTTTGATCACATAGTATAGTAGCTTTAAGAGGCAAGGTTCTCATTTGTGAAGATATAATTTTGAAAACAAAATAATTAAAAAATTAATACGAGTAAATGTAGCTGATGAAACGGCCGACATAAGCAAAATGCACAATTTGCTTTGTGGTTGGTATATGGAAAAAACGGTTGGAATATTACTGACAGAAGACATTATAACATTTCAATCTGTCGCTGACGTTACTGGTAATGGAGTTACACACAAATTGATAATAATGTGTACGTCATCAAGGTGTACTTCAATTTTTCTATAGTGGCCGATGACATTAGGTCATGTTACACCTCCTGCCTTATAAAATTAATATTTGAAAAGTGGTAAGCACATTTACGTTATCACGAGTTCCATTGAGAAGGGCTTTGCGAATTAATTAAAATTATTCATTTTATAAGGCAGGAGGTGTAAAAGTGACCTAATGTCATCGGCCACTATAGAAAAATAGAAGTATAATCTGGTACGTAACTGAGGAGGGGGGGAGATGGGCCTGTGTACCGGCCCGCGGATTGGGATGGGGCGCTAAACTGAATTAGTATTTTTTTATAGGAATTTAATGTATGATAAAAAATTAATCATCTATAGGAGCTAAATAGAAAATGGTGGTTTGATTTGAAACTACAAAATGAAGGGTTAGATATAAATTGTAGAGCGTAGGGTTATGATTACGGGCAGCCATGCCCAAAGAAGTTAAATTTCGATATTGAAAAGGAAATAATTTCGCAAATTTTGTACCATGTGCAGCACATTCGTTAAACAGCGCAAATGTTATTAATGTATCACCTGAGGCAGAGTCCTACGTTGACATTTTAAATTGTTTGTACAATTTCATTGCTTCCTTCATTCATAGATGGGAGGTTCTCGTAAAATATGTTTCTTTAGCTCTTAAACTGCAAAGCAATGCCATATGTCGTCTAAGAGGAAAGCTGAAACTATAATATACAAGTATTTAGGAAAAATAACAGATACTATTTATGATCGTAGGACCAGCCAAATAACAATCATTGAAACCTGTTAAATAAAATAAGAACACATGGACTTACAAACAGTTTATTGATGTGTGTGCAGGCTACATCCATACAGCTCAATCAGCAGGACAAGAATGAATGAATGCGCATCGTGCGTACACTTATACATATACAGTCAATACGTAAAGATCGTAAATCTACGTCTGGATATATAATTAGATTATTCGGAAATGTCATATTTTGGAAATCAAAGACAACAAGGTAGCATTGCGAAATCTACCATTTCAGCAGAGTATGAAGCATTGTCGAAAGCTGTAATTGAGATTAAGTTAGTGAGAGATATCTTGGCAATTTTTGATGTAAAACTTGACAAACCTGTGAAAATATACAATTCAGGCGTTTTGAGCATTGCAAAATTCCCTATTAAAACCTGATGTTGCATGAGGCCCATTTAAATCAGTGTGAACAATTTCTAACATTTCTTTTGCGCCACATCTGTTACAAAAAATAAATTATGCATTATATTTTCAATGCATGTCTTGCATTTCGTTAATTCTGATTCTATTTTTTCAGGTATGCCATCTAGTAGTTGATCTTTACACAATGTTTGCAAGTAGTTAAAATTTACATGCCCTAACACACGATACCACTTTTCTTTTAATGTAATACCGCCTTTATTCTCGCTCGCGATATTTACATTAGCTTTTTTAACATTGATTGAACATTATATACAGTCTTCCTTCTTTCCAAGCAATCGCAATTAACTCGTAACTTCGATTAAAAACTTTGGAATCATTTTCTACTGATACAATTTTGTGATTATCTGTGATTCTTGCATATCTAATCAAATTTCTCTCCATTTTCTCAACATAATATACATTACGCATTTCAATCGGAATGTTTTTATCATAAACTAAAAAATAATTATTACATGTCCGACTTTAGTAGCTTTTAAAAATTTACTATCTCCAATTTTAACATCTACAGTTTTTTTTTAAAATTACTACTCTCAAGTAACCAATCAGTTTGTGATTCAATTTTGTTACCTGTCTCTTTGCACGCCACCCTAGATTGAATTACTGTCGGGAAACTACTCATACTGTGGCCATTTTGCCGATAGCTGCCTCTACCGCCTTGATACTGAGCTCCTCTAGATCCACGTTGCCCACGTTGCCAGTTACCATAACCTCCATGTTGCTCGCCTCGGCCACGTTGCCAGATGTTATAGCTTCCATGCTGATCGTTACGACGTTTCCAATTATTATAACCTCCATGCTGCTCGTTACGATCACGTTGCCAATTACTATAACCTCCTTGTTGATTGAAATTACCTCGATTTTCTCTGAATTGTCCTCCACGTTTCCAGGACCCTCTGCCAGTCTGATAATAATTTTGCTCCTGTTTCGTCATTTCGTCACTGTTGAAAGCATTGTATCTCGTACTTAAATGTTCATCTTCGTCTCTCAACTTCATCATCTGAATCTTATTTTTCACGAATACTACAGTTTTATCTCCATCTTTCAGAACAATTAAATCACCAATATAACTGTACAATTCTGGCAGTGGCCATGTAGTCCATTTTTTTCCTTTTCTGACATTTTTGCGCCCGCACACTTTAATTCATTTACTGCCTTCTCAAATTCACTGAAAATACCCTCGTATCACTAAAGTCTTTTAACCTCAATTTATCTAACTTGTTGCGACAAACTATTTGTAATGCTGTTGACTCTTTGGAATACATCTTCATGCATCTTCAAACATCGTCAAACTTCTTCATGATCTCATAAGCCGTTTCTTTGACACTTACGAACTCTAATTGTATATATGTCATTTATAGCTCTTCTGTGAAGAATATTTGAATCCCAAGTGAGCCTTGTCTCAAAAAGTACACCACAATATTTGACTGGTTTGTTGTTAGGAAGCCAAATTGTATTTTCTCCTTGATTCTTGAGAAGGGGAGGATTATTTGGTTTGTGGAGCGTGAAGATTTTGGCTTGAGTTTTTGCAGGGTTTATTCGGATATGCCATTTTTTGGCTCAGTCGGAGAACTGGGAGAGGTGATTTTGCCGGTCTTCTTGTGCGGTGTTAAGATAACGGTTTGAGGAATATATAGTTGTTTCATCAGCAAAACGTGCAATGGAGGTATCAAGAGTGGATGGTATATCGGCATAAAGATTAAGAGTGTGGGAGAAAGAATAGATTCTTGGGGTACTGTTTTTATGGGGAAAGATGAAAGAGCACCAGGAAGGCGGACTGAAAACGTACGATCTGCAAGGAAGCTTTTGATAAAAAAGAATTAGACAGTGTGAGGTTCCGATGTGAAGAAGTTTGTATAATACTCCAGACTATGTCAAAAGCTTTAGCTACATCGTGAAACCATTTCTCTCTTCGACCACGGTACAGTGCAGTTCGCTCTTATCGCAGTCGATATCACTCCGAGCAGGACAGGCTGCCTCAGAGTTCTTATCTTACGTTGAGGCAACCGAGTGACAATAGTGTTCGTGCACAAACAGCTCTGATCACAACTAGCTAAGAAAAGATTAAAGATTAATGGCCTATCCGGGAGAGAAATTTTTATTAAACAAAACCAAGTTTTTAATAACTTGGTCCCTGGTTTTTTTTTTGTAAGATACAAGGCAGATTCATCATCGAATTGGATCATTACTACCTTTCGAAGATACACAGATAAATTTTTTACAATAATATTTCATGGGCAACATGGAAGAACAACTTGATCGACGCCCTAGAGATCAATGCAGGAATGAAGCGAGCAATTCTTCAAGACTGCAGTGTCTGCTTCATGAACACATGCGTTGGTCAGGTTGTTTAAGAGTGCTTTAGAGCGCATGCCAAGTGTGACTATTAAAGTTGTCATCAAAGCAGATAAACGACCATCTGGAACACACGAGAGGACATTTTAATGCTCCAACAGTAGACGAAGTTGGCCATCCCTGGATTGTTGGTGAATCAATTGGAAAAAGCGATATTGTTGCTTACACGTCGCGATAATGGTCAACTGCAACAAATATCTGAAACTCATCGATCATTAATGACACATTGCAATACCCGCTGAT
>BOPP01000449.1:159094-196912 GCA_017312745.1 Gryllus bimaculatus
ATGGCTATGCATTAATAACCAAACAAGGGCAAACAATATCTGAAAGCCTGCGCATGTTACAAAATAAGGAAGAAAAGAACGGCGACAACGGTGTCGTTTACAGTAGTAAATTAAGAGCAAGCGGGAGGCGCATGGATATTAAGCCTGTCGACGCATTCCCCAAAGACGGGACAGTAACAACACCCTGCCTACCTGCAGCAGATCTAGTGTCGTCATCACTCGCACATCAAACCTGCTCAGATAGGGCCACAGAAAAGGTTTGTATGGATAGTGAAAGTGATTCCGAGAGTAGAAAATGAATCGGTCAGTAACATACGAGTGCAGGAAATAAATAAACTGAGTTTCAATACAATGTCTATAGAAACAGATATCCTGAGCTGGCGACAAAGTGAGAGGCGAGGACATGGTTTTCTTTATATTCATTAATGACAAATAAATGATACCATTTAAACATTATAAATACACCCATTCTTTGTAGCAATATTGCATAATGTTTGCAGAATTAATAGAGAATTAAAGAATCAATAACAAAACATTTACTTAATCCATTTGTCAATAACAATAATAAAGTGTTTTTAAAACTATCTCGGATTTAGGCAGGTATAAATATTAATCAGCACAAACCAGAAATTCCAGCAGTATAAAAAGACCCAGCAAACAAAACACATGTTTCATTGTCTTATAAGAATTTCATCATATTATCAGGAAGAAATTATCAAGACGTAGGGAAAGTGCATCGTTATTAGTGTAACTAGAGATGTAATAAAGACAACATCCGCATCCGGTAGTGGGAGCCGAGTTCACGGACGGTAGCAAAAATAATGACAGTATATTACAAGGATTATCAAATTTAAAACCTTGATTGTTCAAGCCAGAAAAAAGGCGCAAAGGGGCAAAGGTCTAAAATGCATCGATAGTTAGATTTTCGAGGCCAAGAAACATGCAATCAAATAATAGATGAATTTATTGTGCTAAAAGATATTATCCAGTTAAATTGCCCCAACAAGAAAACCCTCATATTTGAAAAATGTCGGTCGACCGCGGACGCGAGATAGTTTGAATTCGTTATACAAAGAGCTGTAGAGATAACCCCAAAATTACAGAGGACGTTCAAGTACGAAACCCATGTTATCAGCTAATTTAAAACTCCAAACTCCTAATTTAACAACGATAGCAACATTCCAACTTTAAACCAGGTAAAAACCCATCAAATAGAAACCATAACAGAAATCAACAAAAAACATACAATGATAATAAGAACAATATTAGTAATGATTCTATTTATGCAAAGGTAATAAACTCTATTTCAACATAACCCATAATCAATCTAATCATACTATTTATCAACAATCGTCAATATATACAAATTCATCACGTCGGTAATTTCATAGGAATCATGGAATGCCATAATAAATTAACCGCTAAACTGGAATGCAATGGCTAGAACAAAAAAAACGAAATTGATTACTTCTTAAAGAAAAACGAAATCAAATAGTTATATAAGGAAAACAACCTCAATCCCAATAATTAATATGCCGGTTAAATTGATGTCAGAAACAGACGGGAATAAATGTATGGGGAGGGTTCTCATCCTTGTGGATAAATTCAATAAAGTACACCAAAGGAAACATATCAAATCATCCTGGATTAGAAACAGTCGCTTTAAAATACCTTTAACACAGGTATTTAACATTATTATAAGAATACAAAGTTAAAAAAAAAAATTACCAGGGACCTTAAATTGCAGACGCTAGTTTTAATCAAATCACCTACTTTACTACTAGGAGGATTTGAATCAAAAACACGCAACTGGGGTGCAGATAAAAAAGCGCCAGAACATTTTACAAAACATATTACGAACGATAATTACGCATATTACTCTACAGAAAACAATACTACTCATAACGACTAAATAAACACAGACATTAGACATTGGAATCACAACGATGGACTATATTTTATATTCACTGTCTACACTGCTAAGAACTGACTTGTGATCTGTAATATATTACCATCAAAACGCCAACACCCAACACATTAATGAAGTAATAACATAAACTGGAAAGAAGTTAGAAAAAACAAAATTATAGAAACCCCCAAATTCTGGAATATAAAAAGCTTTAGAAATAGTAAAAGTTCAATTAGGCATTATAACAATATGTAAACGCAGTTGTTATGTTCCGCACCAAAGAACACGGCAATAATAACAAAAACACATATAAATTGCTAGAATCCCATAATAACATATTAAAACCAGAAACGAAAAGAAGATTTGACAATAATAGAAATCACCAAATAAAAGAGCTTAACATCCTAAAACAAGATAAAAAAACACATAAGAACACGATATCTTTTACAACTCTTTAATTAAATCTAAGCCAACAACAACTATTTTGGAATTTTACTAAAAACAATGTTAAGAAAGAAAGGACGCTCCCTCGATAAGCAGCATCTGGGGAAAAAATTCCATAGACAAAGCCGAAGCGTAGCTGACTTCTTTGAAAGTAATTTTTCGCTTAATTATAACTAGACAAGAACATTTACAAATTTGAAAACTGGTCTCGTCCGAACTATAATGTTCCATCAAAAAACAAAATTCATTATACAAAGGAATTAAAATTTAATAAAAAATCCTCCCCAAAAAGCCTGGACTGCTAATATTAAACATAAAATATAAAAAACCTACCATAACATAGACTTCATAAATAATATTTATAACTCATATTAAGATTGGTTACTATATCAATTTTGGGAATAATCAAAATTATTCCTGTCGAAAGCAAATAAAATTCATAGTAATCCAGAAAGTTACAGGCATCAGTTTGGTTGCAACTCCTGTAAAAATTTTGAAAAATTATTTGAAAAGATTAACAATTTTTAAACAAGACAGAATCCAAACATAGTTTTCATTTATAGCTTTAATTAATCAAGTGTCATTTAATACGAATTTTAGACTAACTGAAACATCCATGTCAGCATACCCAAGATAAAGCATCAAATAAATTTCTGGAAATAACCACCAGAGCTTTGACAGAGTTAGGACACTAAGGCTTATAATTTTAAACTGGCAAGCACATTGGAATAAACATTCTACCTGATAACATTATAAAACATTTGTTTAAAGAACTTCAACAGTCACATAAGAAAACAAATTTAAACCGCAAATACAAGCAGATTCCCAAGGACTCCACTTTCAAAAACTATTTTAGTAATCTACATCGTCAATATCCGCACAAACCGCCCAATAGCACAATTTGCAGACGATACGTACTATACAAATCAGCATTCAATAAAATCATTAGTTGAAAAAATACAAAAACATCTAGACAAATAGATAACTGGTAACAATATGGAAAATTAACCTAACAAAAAATCACTGGCAAATATTCTGGTTAAGCCAGTTCTTACACTCACTTTAAATCAAGAACAACTAAATTCATGGACTCTCATTGCAAACAGTCAAATACTTCGGCTAAATCTAGATACAAAAACTGAACTGAACTCCCATATTAGCAAACAAAATCAACCAAGCAAAATGCAAAATAGCCAATTAAAAACCTCTAATAAATCAAAAGCTGCCTATGCAATAGAAAATGCTACAAAATTATAAATATAATCAGACATTATGTTATAACGCATGCCCGTATGGAAACGGAAAACGCATCAGCTACAACATAAATAAATGCAATAATCAAATAGATTTCTCCGTTTAGCACTCCGCAACATGGTTTATATCCAACAACAACTATAAAAGAATTGAATATAAAATCATCATCACAATAGTCCATTCTAAATAACTATTAATTCAAATATAAATTTATATACACATGCCAATCATCTCGCTCAACAGACTATACTCCAAGAAGAATAAAAAACCGTTAACCTTTAAATGCTTCCTTAATATAATTCCAACAATTGTGAGAGTGGTGTTAGATTGAGTTCCTACATTCTGTAGACTAGAGTTAGTTTTTAGATAGGTAATAGATATTTGTAGTATACATAATAATGAAAGTGATGTAACTGGAATATGTTTCCGAATGAAACAAATTAAAATTAAAAAAAACATTGGTGAAAGATTGACTGTTTTTTCTTTGCATGAAGCTTCGAATTGATATTCTCGGTTAGTTTAATAATTTGGTGGGTTTGCTGAAAGTAGTGGTTTAGAAACCGATTGGTGCGGGGATAATGGCTTTGGACTGAATTTAAGGTGGTAGATTAATCTGGTGATACATTTTTTTTTCAGTTTTTAACGGCGACTAATTTCGCTCCGTTTTCTTTGCGAGGGAAGTATAACAGACGAAGAAGATGCATTGATATTGATGTTATATGTAAAATGGTGTATATGCAAGCGTTTAAATTACGTATGTTTGGAATTTGGTCGTGGGCACTGGAAACTTTTGAGGCAACGACAATAAAATATTGACAATTTTGGTGGAAGATACCAATATTTTGGGGCATTTGGGATGGTAGGTACGGGTCGGAGTTTGTGTTGTTAGGCTACGTGGGGGTGAGCAGTCAACTGACAATTTGGTGGCTAAAGTTTCGGCGTCAGGTATTTTGGCCTTCTCAGAGCGTACTGCGGGCTGTGGGCTAGATTTTTTTATTTTCAACCTTCAGGTAACCTGGAGGGAGGGAATTTATTTTCGGTACATATTTTCTGGCAGCGGTGAAAGCTTTTGCAACTTGAAGGGCGTAACTTTAATAACTAATTATAACTAATTAAAATAATATAATTTGTCTTTGGGAATTGTTTGTTTTATTTAATCATATGATGTGCCATTAGTTTTTTTTGGGTATTGTTTCTTAATTTCTTCTTTTTTTTTTGGTTCATTTTAATACGCATTCATTTTAGGTAGTATTTGTTAAATCCATTCTGTCATTATACCATATTTACCTATATGCGTTTTAAATCGCAATGGCGATATTATAAAGGTCGTGGCGCGCGAAGTCTCTTATTTCAGGCGACGATGGTGGCGGAGCTTGGTCGTAGAGCGGACAGCCTAGATTGTGCTCCCGCGTGAGAGCTCAGAGAGCTTGTGCGGGGGCAGTGCGAGGAAGGGTGAGGCGGACGTGCTGTAGAGCTTTTCTTACTGGCGGAGGTGTGCACGCGTGGTTGCCGTTCGGTTCGGCAGAATGCGCGGAGCTGACGGCTCAGCGCGCCCTTAGCGGGCGTCTCCGCCTCTTTTGTAGCTCGGCGGGACTGGTTGCGAACGCAAAGATTCTGAAGACGTAGCGTTTTTGGGTTGTGGTCCATGTCTGGTAAGAGGCAAGTGGGGCGTGCGCGGAGGCGGGCTCTTTCTCTGGCTAATGGATGGGGTGAGAGTGGAGGAGAAGCTGGTCGCGAAAACCTACAAGCCGGTACGCCAAGGGACGACGAAGTGTGAATAAGCGGGCGCTTTTAGAGAAATTGTATCGGGAGAACGGAGGAAGAGGTTTCAAGGAGGGTGCGTGTTTTTCAATTTTGGCAGCGGGGGCATATGAGCGTGCGATGCCAGCGAAGGCCGCTGTAAGTAGCACGCAGAAATATCTGGTTCGGTGCCAAGGTAGTGCGTGCCAGCCAAAGCCTCATCGTTTTCATTGCGTGAGCCCTTTTCGCGAGTGAAGTTGACGGGAGATTTCTCGGGTTGGAGAGAGGCGTTTTCGACTTAGCATTCAAAGGGAAAGGCGGGAGACAATGCATTAAGTATTTAACTGACTGCTTCCGTTGTCGATTTGCGTAGTACATAATCATCGCGAAATCAAGGAGCCTCCAATAGTTGAATACGCTAGTTCTTGTTTAGAAGGAAAGGGGCGTTATTCAGGTATAAGCGAAAAAGGGTGGAGAAAGAAACTCCCTGAGGCAGCCTGCCTCGATCGTTGAGGGACGAGTGTACGTTATTGCGCGCATTTTGAACTGCTGTGCGAGAAACTGACCCGATCAGTTGAGGTAAGCAATCGCCTTTCCGCTCGCAAGGATCGAGCAAAGCGCGCATGCAAAAGAGTCGGAAAGGGATGTTATGTTCCAGAAAGAGTGGCCAAGTTTGCGTCTCTCCGAGAGCGAGGGCGATCTACGTGCAAGCGCCGGTAGCTCTGGCTTGTGACGCAGCTCGAAAGGAATTGTTCCATCTCTGAGAAGATTGAGGGAGTATTTTGTTGCAAACGTGACAGGATCAGTCTCCCACGTTTCCTAGGATGGAGAGTAGCTAATAGTTATTGTATGGAATAGTTTTATTTGCCAGGTTTTTGGTATTATGCATGGTGAATCTCACTTGGGATAGCCGCAGCATTCAGGAGCTCGAGTAAAAACTGATGCCGTCGCCCCGCCAGAGGCACAGTGCGCTGAGCGGTGAGACGTCAGCCACTGCTTCTGTATTATTGTTTTAGTCGCTGGAAGCTTCTGCGTATTTGGGTGCGAGGTGGGAAGGGAAAGGAATGGTTGTGCATGACGACGCGCATTGGCGACAACAAAGCGTTTGGCAAGATGGAGGGGGGTTTCGAAGGGCGAAATTGAACGCAGGATTCGAAGATTTGTTTGTCGGTGTACAGGGCGATGGTGGTGAGCGCCCGGGCGCACCCGTCCCGGGTTGCTTGAATAGGCGTTTTATTCCTGGTTGGCGGCCAGGACCTAAATCTAATGTGCCTCTCGTGGAGATTGCATTTCGAAAGGGGGGCGGTGGTGTTAAGGTTTAGCGTACTGGACTGTTGTACAAATTGGGGTTTCAAACCAATCTAAGCGTGATTTTTAAGGGAAAAATCTTTCGTACGCTTCCTTCGAGGGGAAGTAGCCCGGGTATGTAGATTTACTTGCATGTAAAAGATCGCTAAGCCTAAATGGTAAAATTTGAGCCGAATTTTATTAATATTATTCAATTAACCGGTTGTTTCGTATTTTTCTCTTGTTGTGAAACGCGGTGGGAAATTTTTGATGGTGAGCAGAGGGGATGATGTAACGAGTATTGCATGTGAAATAAAGGCACAAATTATATAATGATTGACTACATTGAGAGTTTATGGAGAGATGAAGGATTATTTTAATTGGCCCGCTTCGTTGTTAGGGATGAATCGGGGGACTTTTGAGTTTGGTATATAGATTTTTATTGTTTGTTGAGCGAGAATTTATAACAGGTGAATTTATTTTTGTTGAAATGGCTTTTAAATGTTAGTGACGTTGATTCAAAATGTTGCGCATTGTTTTTTGGTGTTTTGGCAAGGAGAAGATGGATATTATTTTAATATTAAAATGAAAAATCCATTGAATGGTGAGTATAAGTATCATAATTTATTTCATTTATTTGTGAAAGACACTGATTTAAAATAATGCATATTAAAAAAATGGTTAATGTCTGTATTGTTTGCCTTTAAAATTCTTCCCCGCTGTATGGCGAGTTTCGACCCCGACTTACTGTCGATTAACGGGGTTTTTGTGAACCAGCCGCCCCCCGCAAAGTGTAATATGCTTTTTAAAGACTATTAATGGTTTGTAATTGTTGAGTACATTGTCAATACATCGTAGAGTATAAAAATGTAAAATGTCCTCTTTTGTACTGAAATGTCTTCCTTTGGGAAAAAAGTATGGTAACTCTGGTACGGTTGAACATCGCGCTGGCGAGAAAAGTGCCAGAAAATTCAATCCTTCGTGGCATCATTCACACGAATGGCTATCAGGTAGTTAAGTTTAATTGTTGGCCATGTCTTTTTTGTCAATTAGAGTACTTAGGATATGGGTGAATATTTGAACATGAAAAATGTATCCTAAACTACACAAAAACATGTAATGTCAAAAGAATACGTATGTAATTCAGTGAATCTTAAAAGCCTGAAAAAATTTAATTCAATTTCTGAATCATTGTTAGAGCAACACAAACTTGCTACACTTTTTTAGAATCTTGAAATCACGTCTGCGCATGTTTCACGGAAATAATGCTTTGAAATATAATGATATCAGGGATACAATTGTTTTTAATAAAATGAATAAAATTGTAAAAAATTGATTTGAGGTGGGTCATGGCCCCCCTGCCCCCTTCCCGGGATCCGCCGCAGTTGAGCAATCTGCTTTGCCTACCCTGAACATTTGTTCTCGAGCCGCCTCTGCTTGAGACGTACACTTGTTCTGCGAGTTTGTCGCTAGGTGTGGGCTAAGTTTTACATCAACACGGATCGGTTGCTGGTAGAATACGCCTGTCAGTCCAGACACCTCGATCGGTCGCTCTTTTCTTCCAAACGCGCGGCTACACAGAGGCGAACAAGACAAGAATTGATACCAGTGACTGCCACGCGAGAAATCCTGATTGTGAAGTTTACACTGAGTCGTCTTTGTGAGCGGACCTTATTCAACCCTCTTCTTCCTTTCCTTTCATCCTTGAACGTAACTATTTTGCCATTGCTCTCGCGGATTGTTTCACTCGCGAATTTTTTGCGTGAAATTGTGTAAAAATAAAATCTTTAACACGACACAGGGGTCAACAAAGCTTTATTCACTCAGGGAAATTGCAGTATTTCTGTACGATCATGCTCAGACTGTTTTCGGAACCTAACATTTCTCCTTGTGAACTCTTCTTATTTCTGTCTTATAAAATAACCATTAAAATACCAAGCATGTTTATTGAAAGACGATTTCACAAATTTTTATTTTTCACCATTAGATTCGTGTTTTGATAGTTCTAAATGTGATTTTCGATTTAACTCTGGTTGACGTTAATAGGCTAGTCTTACCACAAGCGAGCGGATGTCTATGGTTTTGGATATATTGTCCGTTGCTTCAGTGCATAGTTAAGTGAAATTTCTTTACATTTGGTTAGAATATAATGCTATATAGATTAATATGTTAGTGCATATTTGGCCGCCATTTCCTGTTGGTGTAATTCCGTGTAATTATGGGAGCATATTTTGCATATTTCTTAAAAGTAGATACTTATCTATAATACGAGTACGTTCCATCTTTCCATAGAATATATCTATTTGTGGATATTCGTTGATTCGAAAGAGCTTGTCAAGCTTGTATTTTTTTGTATTCTGTAGATGATACTTGTGCACAAATACCTGAGCAAAAATGTAGGATATTTCTTGATAACATATTTTTTAAACCAGTGAAAAGAAATACAAGACACAAAGTTCTCCACTAAGGTGAATATTAACTTCAATTATTTCCCTCGCGAAGTGGAGTAGATTGTGTTATGTTTGCCCAAAAATATATATCTTTTCATTTCAAACATGCTTCTATATTTTATCAAGAAAAGTTTATATAAGAAATGATATACTTTCAATTTTAATTGCATATTAAAGTGCATATTTCAGAAATTTTAGGTAATAAATGCATATTTTTAAAAGTATATTTCAAGATTTTTAGGGCACAAAAAAATGCTCACCGTACTCATCACATTGCGCTCCATATTTCATTGCTCGGAACAACTTTAGTTGTTCGGCCAATGCCTTCGTAAACGAGTCACGACGTCACTAGTTCGGCTCATGGAGTAGAATCGATTTATTTCAATTTCGACTATTCTTCGATACAAGAATTTGGAGGTAGAACAGTAGTTCTTTAAATACCCGCGAGATAGCGTTGTCACTTTGCCATGCTGCGAGCAACAAACATGACTGCTTCTGGTCGCGCCAGTGTTTTGGGAGGATTTAGCTTTGAAGCTGAATCGTTACCAGATTTTAGTGAATTTGACTCTACCTCTGTTGTTGAAGATTTCCAAGCGGAAAGGTCAGTAAACTTTTTTGTGTATTTCAATGTGCTTTAAGATTAAAGAAACGTGGCTTTGTGTTCTAATTATAGATTGTATTCAGCTGTGTGGGTTTCGAAAAACACCGCAATTTTAAACTGTAGTTCGTACCATGGTGTATGAGAGAAAACTATTTGGAACATTCAAGTAACGAGTTGAATGTCAATTTCACTTCAATAAATACTTCGAGAAAACCGTGTACCGTAATTGTCTTACGGTAGTGAGAGCAAAAGAAAAAAATGGAATGGTTTTTGAGCGGCAAATAGCCGACCTATATTCAATTAATTCTTACGCATTTATTGGTGAATTATTTTTGTCCCGTGGGTTGCGTTATTCAAGATATTAATTATGAATGTGTTTTGTTATATAAAAATCCCGCTTCATATAATTTCAATTGTCAATCAATGATTTGTGTTGAGCAATTTGAGTTTACAAAATTCAATTTTTATGCTGACTAAAATTTATAACAACCTCTGTTTATTGCCTGTCCATAAGGAAACAGATAGGTTTTGATAAAAGCTTTCAAAGAAATTCTTTTAATTTTTAGTAAATCATGAAGATCTTAGATGCACCGGAAATTATAGGAGATAGAGGCACTGTTTTACAGTTATTTAAAAACTGCCTAGAAGGAAGATCATTTAGGGTCAAAATAGATATCACTTAAATTGAAATAAAAACTGAAAAGGGGAATTCAACAATTCCTAGGTCCAATACTTCATCTAATATTTGTGAATAACTTAAAAATGATCTAGGAGATGGTTCCTATTATATTTATGCAGATAACAAGATGCTATTATCTAGAATAAGACGCAAAAGAGGCGACAGGGAAGTTACAGGAGAATTTGGTATATCCAAAAATGGTTCAATGATAAAGGTCTAATAAAAATATAAAAAGACTAAAATATTGCATATACACAGCTCCAAAAATTTCAAGAGCACAGTTAAAATATTCTTCACAAAGTCGACGACAACACACAAGACTTAAGAACTGTCAGTTGTATCAGAATGAACTATTCTGTAAAGCAAATCAAAGTATTAGGCATAAAAATTTTTGATCAAAATTGAGCTGGAGGACCATATTGGTGAAATTAAGCAAGAAAATAAGGAACATGTGTTTGGAACTAGATTAAGAATTGAGAGATTTTGTTCTTTATTAAATTTCTTCAATTACGTCCACTACTTCTCATAATGGATGCTCTGATCAGGTATGGAATTGAGTGAGAGGGGCTGCATCAAAACTCTGTAGATATACAGAACATACAGAATAAGTATTAAAAACCTCAATGAAAGATATTAGCATAAACAAACCACACGCCTGGAAGAGCGAGGCAGCATGCAGAAGCAAAAGACTTAAAAATTGCATGAATTCAAATTCTAAGCAAGCAATTTTTCACAGAAGTAATGCAGTGGGCACAGCATGAACTAAAAGGAACAAGCAATTTATTTCAGATACTTTTCATAAATTTGGAGAGAGGATGAATTAACACACGCTCTCCAAAACTGTCAGTTCAAATGCTGGATGGAATATTAGAATTTACGTCTAAATAGGGTATTGGGAAAAAAAAAAAGAAGAATGTATAGAAGATGCTGGCATGACAATAAAAATAGAAAGTTAAGAGTCTCTCTTTAGCTGTTCTTCTTGTCGATTTTGTTTTATTTAATTTAATTTGTTAATTTAGAATTTGATTTCTTTTTGATTGTTGATTTTGTCACTACAGAGTTTTTTAATATGTTAATGAACGTGCGAATCGTGTTCAATTAAGTTACAATTTATTTTGCTTATTGGTAGAATAATTAGATGGATTTCCATTGTTGGCTGTGAGTGTCTGATGGAGACAGAGTTTATTTGGTTAAATTATGTCCAACTAAGCAGTACAGCAAGAAAAAAGAACTGGCATGTTCATCCTGTGATCAAAAGGAGAAATCCTGACCAAAAAAAAATGTTTCTCTCTGGATTTAGAGACGCATTAAGGTGCTGCGTAGGATAACTTACAAATTGAATGAAATAAAAGAAAAAGAGAGAGAGAGAGGGAGAGGGAAAAAACTGGTCAATAACCTACTCCTCCTGCCTCGCCATTTCATTATAACATAGAATATACTAATGATGTTGATGTAGTTTTTATGAAAGTTTGCTAGAAGCAGATTGATTATAATGTATTATTTCTTATGTTATTATTATATTATATAGTATGTTAGCATTAAATGGCAATAACATTTGAGATGTTTAAATTATTGAGCTGGAGCGAGAAGAATGAATATTAGGCTTGGATAGACCGTATTGTCTGTAGCAAGTATGTGTTGTATATACCTCCACCAATACCCACATCTCGATCAAGTTTTCTCAGTTTTCCCTGGTCCCTGGAGCAAATGCTGAATGGCCCTTGTTTGTTTCGCTGAACAGTTATTAATTTCGCTCTCTCACCCAATACACATTGACTAGTCATACAAGATTGGTAATTGTGAGTCGGTAATAAAGTTATTATTACTATTATTGTTATTATTATTATGATTATTAATTCTCCATCTTACTGTTAACTGCGTACAAAGTAACACTCCAAACTCTTTTAAGTACTTTTTTTGTACTTGTCCGAGAGGGGTGGTGTTTGTCTGTTTGTATGTTTTGACTTACCATTGTGTTGAGCTGAATTCATTCATCTTCTGTACTTGTTTGCCAGTTCACTGTAAGCTGCGTGAACAGTTTCTACTGAATTTTTGTTTTCCAAGGAGACTCAACAGGCAAAAAGAAATCAAAATTATCAAATATTATCTAAACATAAGCAAATAAATTATGATAAATGAAAACAAGAGTGACAACATGGCAGTTGTGCAACCAGCAAAAATGAAATTAAGTATACTTAATTAACATGAGTTACAAAACTGTAGTGTACGAATCAACAATTAAAGAAATTCAAATCTAAATTATACACAATAAATTATAATACAAGCGAAGAAGAGAGAGGACAGAGCAGAAGAGAGAACTCTGAGAGCTGTGTCCTATTTTTTATGTCATGCTAGCATCTTCTATATCATCTTTTTCTTTTTTTTGCGCCAAAGCCTTTTAGACGTAAATTCTAATACTTCATCCAGCATTGAACTGAGCAGTTTTGGAATGGCTGTGTTAATCATCCTCTCTCAATTTATTGAAAAGTATCTGAAATATAAAATTGTGTTCCTTTCTAGTTTCATTGCTGTGCCCCACTGATTATTCTGTTGAAAAAATTGCTTTTGTAAGAATTTGAAATTCATTGCAATTTTAAGTCATTATTTCTTGCACGTGCTGCACGTCCCTTCCAGGTGTGGTTTGTATGCTCTAATACTTTCATTGAGGCTTTTAATACATTTAATTCTGTAGGTTCTGTTATATCTACAAGAGTTTTTGATGCAGCCCCTCTCACTCCAATTCGATACCTGATCAGAGACTATTTAATGAGTAGTAGACTAATTGAAAATTTTATATAGATACAGAAATCTTCAATTCTAATTAGTTTTTCGCAAACACATGTTCTTTATTTTTCTTGCTTAATTTCACAATTGGTCCCTCCAGCTCAGATTTTGATCAAAAGTTATGCCTAAATACTTTGATTCTGCGTTACAGAATTAGTTATTCTATTACACTGACAGTTCTTAAAGTCTTTGTGTATGTCGTCAGCCTTTGGTGAAGGATATATTTAACTTTGTGCTCTGCAATTTTTGGAGCTGTGATATGCAATATTTTTAGTCTTTTATATTTATTTATTAGACCTTTATCATGGAACCATTTTTGGGAATATTCCAAATTTTCTCCTGTAATCCCCTTCTGCCTTCTTTTGGTCTTTATTTCTAGACTAATAGCATCTTGTTATCTGCATAAATATAATAGGAACCATCTCCTAGATAATTTTTAAGTTATTCACAAATATTAGATAAAGTATTGGACCTAGGAATTGTTGAACTCCCCTTTTCCGTTTTTATTTCAATTTAAGTGATATCTACTTTGACCCTAAATGATCTTCCTTCTAGACAGTTTCTAATAACTGTAAAACAGTGCCTCTATCTCCCATACTTTCCAATTTGTTTCATGGCTCATTAAATTGTATGTTTTAATAGTAATAATTTGAATAAAAATAATTTTTAGTAATAATAATAATTAAAATTATCGCTTGAAAGTAAATTGTTAATTTAGAAAATCATTCTATTTCCTGTATGGACATTCAGAATTCAGGTCTGGGGCACTGCCAGAAAAACTAATTTGCCAGTTCTGCCAAGATTTCAATCCAAACTTCTAAGAATAATATAATCTGCACCGTGGTTCATAACAAATACTGTACTACACCGAGATTCAATATAGCTACAGTTCAAGAAATTAGCTCAAAATAACTCCGTCTGAATATGCATCCCTATCATCTAGCTTTAAACCTACTTGTCAGTAGCCAAGAAATTTCTCATCTGTATAGAATTTCCACCCCATCCCCCCCTCTGTTTTAATAATTAACATTTATTATTATGTTTTTTGTTTGTTTTGCTCTAACTTTTTCATATTCTTAAGGCTAAATGCCATGAAAAATACTTCTAGTAAAGTTTAATAGATCGCAGCTCTATCAAGGGAATGTACTTCACCGATAAAATCTGAACCAAATGTCCGTTTTTCGATCAGTAAACGGCATTTGCCGCCTTAGAAATTTCGCTACGAAGCTCTTTTTCGAAAAATCAGGCAAAAATTCGAATTTGAAATTGGTGCTCGAACTTCCGAGAAAAAAAGTGGGCTTATAGCGCGATGGCGACATGTTTCCTGAATCCAACGGCGTGTCAATCATGCAAATCGAATGAATAGGAGCATCGTAAAGTGAAATTTGGGAAAACACCTCGTCCCCCTCTCCCTTTCACGTATTGCGTGATCCCACCCCCCGTTGAGGGTAGATGTTATTTACACTTCTATTCTACTACTCGATTTTTGATCCCACAATGGCGTTTGTCTTCTTGATATAATTCACTTTGTGATTCTCTTTTCCCAAGTAAAATAACTGAAACTAATTTTAAAAATGTTTTCGTACTTTCGGACAAATTTGAAAAAGTGGTAAAATTGCGCGCTGTCATTGTCGAATCAGATTATTCCTCCCGTGAATATGTTAAGAGATTCCTAAACGGATGGATTTTGCGTAATGTTTTATTTTGAATAATAATATTTTGGAATAAAATTTATATGATGTTTGCATTTACAATCCTCGTGCATTTGCAATCCTTGTGCCAGTATCAACAGCTCACTACAAAAAACTCACCTACATGTACATTATTTTACAACACTTTGCCAGATGACATTAATCGATTAAATTCGACACAAAGGTTTAAGTCCCAAGAAAAATATTTTCTACTGCACAATTGTTTCTATACAATCAGAGACTATAACGAGCATCCAAAGGGAAAGTAAATATTCATTTTATGAGTGACATGTAATGTAATATTTACCCTTTGGACTGAATGATTTTAAAGAACCTGTAACAATTATTGTACTTCAACTTGATTCAATGACCCCATCTCGATCAAGTTTTCGTCTAGTTTCCCTGATCCTTGCACGCCACACAGTTTTTAACTGTTTTGGACGTAAATAAAAAATAAATGTTTTCTTTGCCACCCTCCTAGTCCGAATCTCGGAGAGGGCGCAATGATGATTCTGCGAGTTTTTTTTTTCAAACAATGACAGTATGTGCACGTGTAAAACTGCGGGTAGCCAAAATATTTTTCAACGTGGGAATAGGCTGTTTGGAGCAATGACACATTTGTTGGCGTCTGCCCCGGTGAAGCAACGGCTGTGAGTATCCCTTCTTAGCACCTGCAAGACCCAATCCTTCGCCGCGGCTGGACGCGTAGATAATTGAATGCGTGAAAGGAACGCAATTAAAGTGCTCCGTTGTAATAATATGCATGATTTATTGGAGAAAAACGAAAGTAAAATGTAAATGCTCGTCCTCTTTATAATTCATGGAACTGTTAGTCACGTCAAAATCTTCTGATTCTCCTACAATTATAACAATTGTGAATCTTCACCATTTTATGTGAGGCAGAAAATCTTCATTTATTCTTCGCGTCTGATTCTATCTGTCCATCACGGTTGTAAAAAAACCACAGTGTAGGTTGTTGTTCCGTGGTACCTATACGCGACGGACAGTCGTTACCTTCGCCGTCACCCGCCGCAAAGAGGGCAAATTTCGCATTTCCGGTATTAGGTGGTATCAGAAGAGCAACAAAATTTATTTTCGGGTACTAATGGGCAACAAAAAGGCGACAAATGCCTATGTAATTATTTTTTAATTTATCTTTGTAATTTCGTTTTCTTGTACTTGCGGTGCTACTGCAAACTTGATGTCCAGTTTGCCAATTGTTTATTGCAGGGTCAAATGAAGAGCGACAATGTTTTTGCGTAACAAATTAGCAACAAAAAAGCGACAAATTTTGAGTTCAATTTCATTTTTTTAACTTTGCTGTGCTAATATTTTGTACCTCGTGAGGAGGTGGTCCGGGAATTCCAAATCCGAAGCGGCACTGGGACTGTGGTTCGCAAATAGACAACATTGCGAATGCCCCTACTAAATTTCGATAATTATGATTGGCGCACTTGCTCGCTGCCCTTTTTCGCTTTATACTTCCCGCTCCATCTCCGCTATCACTGCTACTGATCATTCTTGAGCCTCCATGTCACCTCAGTTTACGGGACGTGTTCGAAAGATGACCGGGTAAAATTCGAAATTATTTGGAAACGCACAATTTTTCAAGATAAATTCAGTTCTATGTTATAGAGAATACGAGATCTGCCTCAATTATAGCACAAGTACTGTAATTTGAGAAATAAATTAATGATGCTACAGAATGGCACCCACTTTTTTTACCTAGTTCGCTTCCTTATTTCTTTGCTGTGGGCTATATTTTCGGTTTCCCTCCACCCTCTTCCCAGCTGCCATCCATTGTCACCTAAAGATATTTTTTCACATTTTTTTTTCAGTTTTTCGGTTCCTTACTGATAGAATCGAAACATGACTTTAAGAATACTATAGAAATGTAAAACCTCGTCATACATGAACATTGTCGTTGAAAAATTTTAAAACTAACGTTGGAGTGTTTCTGAAAAAGCAGAACTCTGATCTCAATTTCTCAGAGTACTTTTCAATTTTCGAGGAACTTTATGAGTTGAGCATCTTTATGTAATTACATATTTTTTTGTCGATCTAAAAATTTTAATTTTGGCGAATCGTCGCCGTACTACCACTATCAACATTTTTCGTTACATATATTTACATTTTTAGTTCTGCATTACATATTTTGCTATTTTCACAAAATATATTTTTATTCTCACAAATTTCGTCAATTTTATGAAGAAGCATTAAAAAAATTATTTCCTACATAGTTATTGCGTGCTGCATTCGCTACATGAAGACGCAGTAGGATATTCTCAGTCCTGCTCGTCTCCATCGGTTACCTCAGTGGCGGGAATTGCAGGTGTGAAAAGTATCACTGACGCCGCGTCTCGTGAACTTCCACCTTAATTTCTGAGAAACTTTGCCGAATGTCGAATGTAACGCTTCGCTGAGAATGCTACACGCTGCAGTAATAGTTTGCTGGTCGTAATGTCGCCAGCTTGTGTGATGGTTTCTATTGCGTCTATTCGTAGTCTGGCTGCTAAACGAGCGTACTGAATAGCAGTAGATTACAAAGTTTTACTACCGACGGGAAGTTGTATGGTACAAAGCACAGATCAATTTGTACTCTTCAAATTATTTTTAAAACGTTTGTATTTTTAAAATGTATATAGTCTTCTTATAAATTTAATTTCGTATTATGTAAATGTTCGTTTTATAATTGTGTATTTTAATATTGCATATTTTATCCTATTTTACATATGCATTACATATTCTTACTGATTTCATTACATATTCACATACATATTTGACGCTTCATACTACATATTTTTCCGCTTTCGATTTATAGGCAAAAGTGGACACACGATGGACAAACGAATCTGCACAACATTTTTGCATTTTCCAATTTTTTTGGGTCAGTGTTCACGCTTTCTGTGTGCTTTGGAATACGTTTTTTGCCAGTATCTGCTAGAGGAAACATGGTAAAAATAATCTAGTTGGTGTTTAAAGGTAGGCAAAAGATTGACAAATGTTGGTATTTTTTAAATATTTTAGGCATAATTTTGTAATTTGTTGTAAATCAAAAATTTCCTTTTTTTTCGTGCCAAGTTCACGGGGGTTCTGGATCGTCTGCGTGGGTCGGATCCGTATCCTCTGCCGCATTTTAGCGCCGGTCTGGAATCGCCACTTTCTGATCGCCTTTTTCCACGTTAGTGTTTTCGGGGGGATACAGTTAAGACATTAACAGGAATAACTGTACGTTGGCAGAGGATTTAACGGAAGAATGAAATTGAAAATGTTATTTGTTCCAATTTCATCCAGTATATGAACTTTTTTTGCACATTATTTGAGAATGTCCTATATGACAGAATATACACGCAAGGTGTAAATTTGAAAAAAAATATAATGCTCTTTTGATTAATAAATAATTTCCACGCTTTTGAGGCTTCTGTGTGAACCTCATATTATATACGCGTTGAAAACATGGGTAATGGGATGTTGAAAACGACGAATTCTTTTTAAACCAATTTACTTGCGAGTCCAGCCTTGAATTAGGGTTTCTTTCCTAAATTCAAATTACACACATGCAAAAGAAATATCAACCAAGTTTTTAAATATCGGTGGTCGCTAGTTCTTTAACATCTCAGACCTCGAGTGCTGAAATATCTCTGGGTGACTCTCCTGAACTTCGCCTGAGGGTAGGGTTCTTGTAATATAAAAACCCGCTGAGTTTGGGGCAGCGTAAGGTATGGTATGGACTGCAAAAGTACAGAACGAAGATTACCTAGACGTCGAAATAATAGTGTAGTGTTCATGTATAGGTAAAGAGAATGTGCGCCCTACTAGCATATCAGGCGCCATTAATTATTGCTAATGCCGAAAATTGGAAGGATGAGGATGTGCAGGGGCGGCGGCGGGGCCCCTGGACCACGGGTGAGGGCTGCTGTGTGGCGCGGGAGGCCAAGGGGCGAAGGGACCGAGGGCGCGAGGGGCTAGGGCCCGGCCGAGCGAGATCGATACGACGCGGGGCGGGATACTTGGTCATCCGGACCGCCGCGCCGTCTCTACCCCTCCCCAGATTAACCAATATACAGAGAAAGAACCGCGTTCGACTGCATTTTACACGAGTGCATCACCTAGGCATGGTGTTTTCATTTCAAATAAGTTTTGTTTTCTTCGTCATTCTATTGTGAGAAATTTAGGCTTCGTCCAACGGATGAAACGGTAAAAAAGGGCCACGCAGAAAATTCATGTTGGAGCCGGGGTTTGTTTAAACTGGAGAGGAGAGAAATAAGACCCAAAGATAGTGTTGAAACTCGCATCGGTTCATTCTGAGTTTTTCATTGAGTCCAGATCAACAAAGTTACCAGGTGTCGTTTCTCGGGTAATTTTCGCTCCTGAAACATTTTACCGGAATGGGGAATCCTTCAAATGTCTACAACATATAATCGTGACTCTAGTAGATCAATATTTTCTGCTGGAAGGTGGAAATTAAAGAGATTGACAAGAAGAATTAGTCTGTTGTTTTGATCAGGGCAGTTCAAACGCAAGAATGGGAGTTACTGTCGGCAATGGATAGCTGCAATGCCCCGCGTGCCATTCAGCTTTCATTTGACTTGAGTTGGTTGCGCCCGAGCGCATCGCCTCCCGTCGCGCTGATTCGACTTGCAGCGGGCCACCCAGGTTTCCCTTACACGACATTTATGAAGATTAAAGGAAATATTAAGTCATCGCTGGTTACCAGCGGTCCCCCTTTACGCACGTTTGCGGGTTGTAAATAAGCGAATACACTAATAAAGTTGTTAAGAACCCTGGAGTTTGCGAATGCATTGTAAAAGTGAAGGAAATGGTTTCAAATATAAAAAGCGGAAGAATCCAGTACCACTTGAAAATACTTGAAAAGTTATAAAGATATGTCAATGCGATGAGCGCATTGTAGATATTGTTCGTGCTACAGGTATTTCAGAATCAATTTCTGAAGACCATACGCAGTCCAGCAGAAAAATTAAAGTTGCACAAGTGCTACCACAATCGTCAATCAAACTTCAACCAAATAAACACAAATAAAATCGCCAATAATGAAGGAAAGATACCAATGTCGCAATGGATTTAATGTAAAATGTACGTACTATACCGTTACAATCCATGTTTATTTAGAATAGAGCAAACGTTATTTGAGCGTTATCTCATTCGGTCCCTAAAGTGCAATGTTTTACTGCACGAAACGCTTGAAAGGACGACTAGAGACAAGTGCCTTTATAAATATGATGCAAGTCAGATTTCGTTAAAGCCTCTTCAAAAATTGCGATTTCGAAACTGCAGTGTTTATTTTTGTTGCGGTGTTTCAGGATTGACTCATTGAACTCCTATGGTAATTAGTCTCATTAGTGTAGTGAATATTATATCCTGGGATGTGTCGCTGTTTCTCACCAGCTTGATGGGTAGATCCGGTGCCGGCCAACACGGCGACGTGCGAGGTCCCTCTCCTGGTATCTCCCCTAGCGAGGCACCACCTCTCCATCTGAGACTATCTCGAGGCTCTTGACGTGTGGTTGTGTAGGGCATGTCAGAGGGTGTGAAGAGGAAAAGGAAGACGGAGGCACGCGGTCGGTAGCCCGTATGTTAGGGTATTGCTTCGGCTTTCGACTGGTATTGTTTCGCAGAAACAAAGCATAACTTAGATGAGAGGAGCCGAGTGCTAGAATTGTCGTTCACACAGCGGCTAAATTCGGGCTGGCTATATTGTGACTGTCGAAATTCCAACACCGTCGGGACTCGAACTTCAAGACCTCCCGGTCAGAGTCGCTGCAGAGAACGATAATGCTGGTTCTGTGCCGACTCAGTCGCTAATGATTCACGAGATGGCAGAGGAATTACGATACAATTTGCAATATAATTAGGGGCGGATTTTGATACCTAAGACATTGGAAAAATCAATAAAATGCTTTAAAAATGATGTAAAACATTTGATCAAAACCACTTCAGATGAACATCTCAAGCTGTTGGGTATATTACTGATGTAATGGAGTCTGCTTCCTCTTGTTCAAGTGAACTCACCTTACAAACTTTTGTTTGGACTGTTTTTTAAAAGAAAATCTCTGCCTTTATTTATCGCAAAATCGGGCGAACTGACAATGGCGCCAATAGGCGTCACAGGAACCATTGATTACTTAGTATTCACAACGGCTGACATTATAATATATGAGCGAAAAAATCGAAAATGTTTCGCTGGAATTCTGTGAATTATCGTAAATTTGTAAATATTGTTTAAGTAAGTAACATTAAAATATTAAAATCGATGAAATCGGTAAAAAATCATTAAAATGACGTAAAAAGGTAAACAATGAAATATTAGTCGAAATCGAAGGGAAATGAAATAAAAGACATAAAAATGTGTCATTTCGTTTTGTCTTATAAAATGCATTTGAAGAACGCGTTATGAATGTATATCTTAATTGCGGGGTCGTTTGTTGGAAGCTTTCGGTAAACTAGAAATAACTAGTGGTTCTGCAAATGGCACAAACGTTCCCATATTAGCTTTCTATTTCGTTTGGTCTCGGCTATCCATTGGGACTTGTCACATACTCTTGCCAGCTGCCATCTATCGACGCCCAAAGTACATTGTTTTGAAATTATCTCAATTTTTCGGTTTCCTAATAGTAGAACGGAAGTAATATTTTAAGAATATTAAAGAACAGTAAAACCTTGTTCGAAATGGTAATTATATTTGAAAACTTTGGAGCCGTTTTATGAAAAATGAGTTTAAGCGCTACTGTAAATTCGAAAATTGAAACTCCTTTTACAGAAATATTGTTAGTTTTCGAAAAACTTAATTAGAAATCATTTAATGGACATTAATTTACAAATACAGTAGTGTTTACAAATTGGAGGAAAGTGCATATTAACGGCGCGAGGTTCTTCCACAAAAATACATTTGTATAATTTTAGAAAAAGCACAAAAAACACTAAATAAACGTACGCCATAAAAACAGTCCAATTATCACTATCCCTTCGAAAAGTTGAAGACAAAATTTGGTGCCTATTTTCAGAAAATGGCGTTTAAGCGTTTCTGAAAATGCGAAATTTTGAGCTAGATTTCACAGATATTGGTTGTTTTCGAGAAACTTTATATGAAGCTTATTTAAAGCACATGTACCCATTTTGCCGCTAATGTAAATATTCACGTCGTGAGACACACGTCAAAATATTGCATTTTTCTAATTTTTGAAAAAAATAGAGCGATATGGCGTTTATCTCGTCTCGTAGAGAACATTTGGCACTATTCCTACCAAAAGTTGAAAGAAAAAAATGGAGCTGTTTTTGAGAGAATCTAGTTCTTGTAATTTTGTAAAATTTGCAATTATTGCTCGAAAACTGCCAGAATGGTACAGTGCCAAACAATTGTACATGACCTTAATGAGTTACGTTGGGATATAAAATCATCTCTCATATGTAACGTGAGGCCACCGTTGTTTTATTTTATGTTGTCTAGTTAGCAATTTAAACTATAAGAATTTGAAAAAAATTACAATAATTTACAAAGTTACAATATAGACATATTATAATAGAGCAATTCTGAACGCCATAAACTATTCATAAAGTACTGTCGGCATTTTCAAAATTGTTACATACTTATATGCCGAGTTGCGAAAATGTATATTTAATGGCGCAGAGAGACCATTAGTTTAGATTGTAAGTTTTAGTTGAGTGTTGTTAACTTTCGAAAATTTTGCTGTTATCAATTGTCTTAAAAACCTGATCCATTGTATTTACTTTCCAATACACATACGCACATACGAATAATATACGTAGTATAGGTTAAGTTAGGTAATGCTGTGAAAAAAACTTCTGGAGAATTCAACGGAAATGTTCCTCTCTCCCTGTCCGTCTCTGTCCCTGTCCGTCTCTGTCCCTGTCCGTCTCTGTCCCTGTCCGTCTCTGTCCCTGTCCGTCTCTGTCCCCGTGTCCGTCTCTGTCCCCGTGTCCGTCTCTGTCCCCGTGTCCGTCTCTGTCCCCCGTCAACACCACAAGCGCCTAAACCATATGTAGTTTTTTTCCGAATTGAAGAAACCTCTTTCCAGCTGGCTAATTTCGAAGATTTAAGATTTTGAAAATCTTTCTTCAAATTTTAGAGGTGCTTTAATAGAGAACATTTGGAATGGAGAATCCTCGAAGATTTTCAATATTCTCTCAAAAACCGATCTAAATTTTTCTTTATTTTTTTATTGGAATAGAGTAAAATAGTTATAATATTGTGGCGTATGTCCTATTTTTAGATTTGACTCAGAATTTTCGAAAATTTCGATGTATTGAATTTTTTCGATGTCTTCCTACAATTACAAAATTTTAGATAGATCCTTAAAATGAAATTTGTTGTCCATCATTAGTTATTTTATAAATGTCATGAGAAAACCTTTCGTAGTTTTTGCGCAATATTTTTAAAAAATAAGAAAAACAAATTTTTTCGTGAAGGCTCCAAATTGTTTTTTCCAGCTTTTGGTAGTGATAGTGTTAAATGTACTCTATGAGAAGACATAAACGCCATCTTGCTATACCCTTGGTTTTTTAAAAATTACAAAGATGTTAATTTTTTGTGTCGCCTCTCACGTCTTTAATATTTACATTAGCGGCGATTTCTTCACATTATTGCATTTACCAGTACTCTTGCACTCGTTAATATGACGTCCATAGTTAAAGTTCATTTCGAGGAATTTGTTTTTTTTCTTCAAAAATTATACAAATGTAAATTTTAATCATCTCACACCGTTAAAATGCTTTAAAATGCTTTTGTAATAAAGATTTTCGAATACTCAATAATCCGTGAAAAAGCTTCAGATTTCGAAATGTGCTTAAACGCTATTTCCATAAAACAACTCCAAAGTTTTCAAAGAAAATTGCCATTTTGAACGACGTTTTACTGTTCTTTCATATTCTTAAAATGTTATTTTCGTTCTACTCTTAGGAAACCGAAAAATGCAGAAAATGTTAAAAAGATGATCGGCGGTAGATAGCAGCTGCCAAGAGTATGTGGCAAGTCCGATTAGCTAGCAGAGACCAAAGGAAATAGAAAGCTAATACGGGAAAGTCTGTGCCATTCTGAAACACCACTACTTTTATATTGTTTTAAATATTGCGGAACAAGTGACTCGTTTAATTAAATTTGAGGAATTATTTTATTTTTGTCAATCCTTACGTTTTAACTTGTAGGTTCCTTTTTATTTGACAAACATTAAATTTTGAGACATTGTCGATGCGCGTCTTTTAAATTCTTGTTGGGCGTTGAGCGCTTTGCCTGGAGTAATCCTCCGTTACAGAGTAATTACTATTTTTGTCACGTCAAGTCTAGTCGCAGTCAGCGCCTTTTATCCCTTCGGCTAGGGTTTCGACGCCGTTAGATCCCCGCGTTCCTAGCCAGTCACCAAACTAGGAACCCACGACTCTCGAATTCGCTTAACCTCCGTGATTTCATGGAGAGTGAATTCGGCTAGCGACGCCGCCCATCTGTGTGTTCAATGTTTGTTTTATCTATGACACAACTTTCCATGCGGCAATCGTAAATTTCGGTGGTGCCGTGGAATTGTTGACCAAAATACTTACGGGATGTTTGAGATGTAATTCTAAGTACATATTGTTAATTTGTCACGAGCTTACAGCATGCCGACGCTCTCAGAAACTTGACACAGTATCCTTATAAGAACGACCTATTTGTTGATGAATCCGGGAAAGAAGGCCAGGAAAGCAACGGGTGCAAATTATAATGTTTTCATAGAAACCCTCCTAGGGTCAACGCATTTTGTCATTGGAAGCATTTATATTTTGAAACTGTGTACATGTCACTCCGAAAACTTTTATGTTGCATCTGCTTTTTACTTTCCCATATACTTACGTATATACGGAGTAATATACGCAGTATAGGGCTGTGTAATGCTGCGCCAAAAAACGGCGGAATTTCGGCAGAAAAAATTCATTGCCGGGCCCTGCTAACGAAAAAGTGGATAAATCCAGTTGCTAAATTAAGAAATTAAATCTCTAACACGTGTAGTCAGAATCCCGGTTTTATGGGGCCTTGATACCGAAAAATCAATTGACAGCAAAGCGTCCGACCGTCCGTGTGTGAACATCACCTAAACCAAGCGTAGGATTTTTCCCAAATTGATGAAACCCCTGTCGATCTAGTTCGAATTAAAGCTTTGAGATTTTGAAAAAACATTTTAAAATTTGGGGGTTCTTTACATGCAGCCCTAGCGACATTTTCAAAATTTTCTAAAAAGCGGTTCCAAATTTTTCCTTTAAATTTCGTGTAAGAATAGAGTAAAATACGGTTATAAAGAAGGCATTCAAAAGGTGGCTTCAAAAATTTGAAATGTTTGAATATTTTTGGCGTCTTCTTGCAATTGCAAAATTGAAGATAGAGATTTTTCCTTCGAATGCCATTGTTCTCCATCTTTAGTTCTCTCAAAGAGGTAATGTCCAGTTTTTTCAAAAATGTATTCGTTTTCGCGCAATATAGCGTGCAATCAGTGCAATTAAAAAAAATCTCAGAAAGGTTTCCAAATTTTTCTTTAAACATTTGGTAATGAAAGTGATAAATGTACTTTACGAGAAGACAGAAATTTTCATAAATATGGCTCAAAATATTTTCTTCAAACTTTTCTAACGGATAGTGCTAATTACACTGTTTAATATGCCATAAAGTTCATTTTGGGGTATTCTGTTCTTTTTTTAAAATTACACAAGTGTAATTTTTTTAAAAATATCTCTCACGACGTTAATATGCACATTTCCAGCGATTTGTTAAAACTACAGCATTTCTGAGTAAAAGTGATTCGAATGACTAGAACTTTTTCGAAAACTCAAGCATTTTCTGTGAAAATGTGCTTCAAATTTGGATTTACAGTTAAAGCTTAAACGCCATTTGTTTAAAAACCGGCTCCAAATTTGTCATTGAAAATTGTCAATATTAGACGAATATTTACTCTTCTAAATATTTCTTTATTTCTCTATCTCTCTAGATTCTGCTATTAGGAAACCGAGGAATTGAAAATCAATTCACAAACTGTACTTTCGGCGGCGATAGACGGCAGTATGCAAGAGTCTCAGCCAAGTCTGAATAGCTAGCCCAGACCAAGGAAAATAGATAACTATTACGAGAAAGTGCCATTCTGCAGCACCATTAGTTGAGGGTTGAAATCTCTCTCGAAAGCTCATTCTCAGCTATTCTAAACTTCACGACACGATACGACAAGATACGACACGACCAGATACGATACGACACGACAATACGATACGAACGACAATACGACGCCACGATACGATACGAACGACAGAATCGATACGACACGACAGATCAGATACGACCGACCAGATACGATACGACACGACCTACTAAGAGATTACGATACGACACGACCAGATATCGATTAACGACAGACCAGATACGATACGACACGACCTAATACGATAAACGACCAGATACGATACGACACGACAAGATAACGATCGAACAACAATGATCGATACGACAGCGACAAGATACGATACGACACGACACGACAAGATACGGTACGATACGACACGATACGGTACTACACGACGCGATACGGTACTACACGACGCGATACGGTACTACACGACGCGATACGAGCTACTTCCTAAAGCATTCTTTGTATGACTTATCTCTGCCATAAAATAAACAGTCATGGTCGTCTTACTTTTTGGTATTATGTAAAATGGTTATGTTGAATACAGCTTGTATCCAACTAATCTTTAGTCATCTCTTGAAATCCTCTTTAATCGAAGTGCGGAATATTCGAAAATAATATTTACCTTTAATTTTTTGAAAACTCAGAACTTTAATGAAAATTTCTCTTAAACCATGGAGTTTGGTGTATTGTGTTCTATCATTCAAAATAGGTTTAAAGTGAGAAAAAAATGGATTCGTTTTTGAACAATTTAGAGTTCACTCAGAATTACGCGAAATTACTCATATCTTGAAGAAAGTGTACTGCAATTTATTTAAAGATACTGTGTTGAGATATAAAAGAAATCCGACGATAGCTAAATTTGAACTTTTTTGTAACTATACGTCTCAAAATGTGTCTGAATTGAAAACTGGGAACGTTTCTCTGTAGAAATGATTCAATTGTTGAATGAAATTGTTTAGACGCTTTCACACCAATAATTTGAGTTATACCAATTTTCGTATAGTTACTGGAATTACGCACTTTATGTCGGCCCGACAGTAATGCATCTTTTGAAAATAATATTTTCTCTTAAGTATTGAAAGTAGCTGTTCTTGAAGCTATGATTATTCAGACGTTTGCTATAGTTGCATTTGCGAAAATGACAAGAGAAAATCTCTTCGTAGGCCTGCATGCAGTTAGATATGAAAAAAAAATGTTATCGTCACAGTTGAGGTTGAAGTTAGCTGGATTTGAGCTATAACTCATCTAACTTTGATGTATACTGTAAACGCCGAAAAAAATGGTATGTAATATAATGTAGTTTTTATAGAAAGCCTCAATTCTGAAGTACATTTAAGAAATCGTACGAAGAATTTCATTGTTATTTTGAAATAGTCAAATTAAAAATTAAGCATTTGTTTTCTTAACAAAAATATAACACCATGTATATTATTTATTTTCCAATGTTTATTCACAACCTTTCCAGTAATTGTATATACTGTGAAGTAACGTACACCTTAAATACACTTGCAATTACCTTAAAGCTATGTCCCGAACTGAGGAAAAAGTTATGGTCATGTTACGTATGAATGATTAAAACTACTAAAAGTTCGTAGCAGGGACGAAAGAAATTCGAAAAAGAATTGCAATATTGCCTTTAAGCATTTCTCTGTCATATCACGGAAGGAGAAGAGATGCCTGCGTAATGGATAATCATATTTTAAAAGACTCAACAAAATAGTGCGTTTCCATTTGCTCTTTAAATTTTCGAAAATTTGAGGATGTGAGACTTACACGAGCGCTGTTACTGGGTTAATCTTCGTGAATGAGCTCTCGAATGTACTCTAATAGAAATTGTATATATCTAAATATGTGAACATGAATGTGAATTATCACTTCTACGTGGAATGTAGAAATTAAATTTTTTCTTGTAAAAATCTTCATTTTTGCTGGAAGGTTGCGTGTTGGTCTTAAAATACGATTTGCAGCCATGATATATTGATTATATTTTGATAAAGCAAAATTAGGTTTTCACGCATGTTATGGGAGTGTACCCACAAAAGCTTCTATTCTCGTTTGCAGTTATCTGACGATAACAGACGTTTCCAACTCAAGGTTGTTGGAGCACCTAGTGTACAGAATTCAATTTCGAAAATGTGTTGTAGTTCCGCATGGTCCATCATTTGCTTGGTATGTACTAGCACAGAGAATCAATCTTCTTGTTTGTAATAATACCATGTAATTCTCATTACTCTGTTAAGGACAGGCAGCTGTGACGCGAGCGGTTGCGTCATAGCAGATAATGGAAGATTCTTGGTTGTGAAGATAATTTGAGGCACAGCGTTTAGTGCTGCGGCGGTGCTATCGTGTGAAGTGCATTTCTGTTGCTGTCGCCATGCTGGATCTGTAGGTACGGATCTCACAGTTACAAACTGACGCAGCCCAAGTAGACGATTCTCAACACTCGTTTTCGCGTCGCAGTGTTTGATAAATCGAGAGATGATAATCTTAATGAAGAGGGTGATTGAGAAAATGTTATACAGGGTCTAAAATACTAATGATTCACTTGTAGTGATAAATGTGTGTACTATGAGTATTTGCTAATTAATATTAATGCATATTTTGATCTCAATGACTTAACAGGAATCACATGAAAAATTATGATGTTAATGGTTGGCATTGGAGATCACTTCCCGTAGCTCATCATACAAATACTGCACTGATAGGAAGCTAGAAATGGACCTGTTTGTGCAGTATCGAGATATCGTGCTTTTTTATTGGAGAAATAAATTGATTGATGCAGTCTCCCATTAGGTTTCTGGGTTTCTCTTTCTATTGTGTGAGATTATTATTTTCCGATTTGTTTGTTACTACTAAGTTTAGTGAATTTATCTCCAATGAGTGTATTTGAGATTTTCCCTACCATATCCAAATTATTCAATTAGAGAAAATTTTACTTAATTAAAATCGTACCACGTCCACCGGCCGTTTGATAGGAACGGAATATATTCTAGACCCATCTTAGGTCTGAAAAAAAATGGATTTTAACTATATCCCTTTGAGATTATGAGAGACTTGTTCGGTGTCACGTTGACTATTATTTGTAGTATTTTAATATTGTCAATTCAGTACTACTCAGCTTACTTTTTTTATAATGTGACTATTTTCATCTGACTATGTTGTGGAGGGTGCGTCAGATGTTGATTTACCGAGGTTCAGGCTTTTTTTAGCATTGTTTTAGACATTTGCGCCCCGCAAAAAGCGAAAATTAAGTGCAACAATTGTGTGTTGGAAAATTACAGAGCGCCTGGTCCGTGTTTTATTCTGTTATTTGCATGAAGATTTCTGTGATGTTTTGTCACTGGTCAGACCTTTTGCTTGTTTTCTGAGAATCTATATAAACAAATATTGTTTTGACCGCATAGAATAATTATGAGTCATTGCCAACAATAATGTTTATTACAATAGCAGTAGGCAAAGCCATCGAAAGCTGCTATTGTAATAAACATTATTGTTGGCAATGACTCATTATTTCATTGTAAATGCCAACAAAAACTCACCACAATACCAACGCATAGAACTTCATTAACGGTCAGAATTTGTAATCCGTTTGAACCATTGAGCGTTGTTCTTAAGGCCAGAACAATATTTCACGCATGTGTTAAAGTCAGTGATGTTTTGTATTTCGAAATATTAAGGTACTTGCGCATTAGTTCTTGAGCAACGTATTAATGGATGCAAGAGTTGTTCAATGAAGGAAGTTTCCGGTTCTGTGCAATTGGAACTCTGCCAGACATCGCTCTATTCACTCCCAGTGTCAGTCTTCCTGGATGATTGTCGCTACCAGCGACTGGGAGGGCGTGTTTGAAGTTGTACGGACGGGAATTGTGATAACGGAGCTCCTACATTTCCAGTGGGTGGCTACTTCTGGGCGTGGCATCGAGAGATTCTAGTGACGCGTTGAAATATCTTCACTTACCTAATATATTTCTCGATGCTATAATTTTTAACTTTTGATTCCTTGTAAGATTGCTGTTGTGATCTAACTTCTGTGTAGTAGTTTGCTTGCATATTTTCCGTTCTTGCGTAATATATTATTATTGAATAAGACATTTTTATTTCAGTAAACGAATGCAATATTTAATAAAATGATATTAACATTATGAAAATAAACTTTGAATAAATGTATTTCTTAAATTCAACATGTCTGAAAATCTATTCGACATTATCTAAAAAAAATGGATTTATTTGGGTTTCGACTGACTATTAGATGCTTCTCTTAACTGTGAACGCTGCTAGTCGACGCGACTGAATTGACTTCTTTGCCTTCTGCCTTCCACTTTTTTCTGCCTACATACTTCGTGTCCGTTGATGTGAAGGCTGCTTCGCTCAGCCCCACAAGACCTCATCAGCTGTAACGAAGTCTGCATTTGAAGTGCGCAAATCAGATTATTGACTTGACGGCCTCTGAAGGAGCGGAGGGGGAAGTTCGGCCGGCTTCCATTAGCTCTTTTGAAGAGCGCCGCAAAACGACGCGCGTTTCACATTATCCCTCGCCGCGTTCACGACGTAGCTTTTCTTTCAGAACGCTTAATGTTACAATTAGTTTACTCTGCATGTTGGTGTTAAGGAATGTGGTTTGTGAATTATGACAAGGATTTTATAAAACCTTTTTAACAGTTTGTGATTTTACTTGTGTGTTTGCGCTTTGCGATGAGGTGTAAGAGCGGTTTGTATTAGTTTACTCTTCGACGATTTTGATAAAATACGATCAATAAGAATGTAGTCTTAGTCTGAAATTGCGCAAGATTTTTTTTTCTCCTATTCTTTTTCCGAAGGCAGTAGATTTCTCCGATTGATTTCCAAAAGTACATCGCAAGATTGGCAGCGCTTTGATATCGAAGTAAAAATTCTGGACGTTGGGGCACCTTCAGTTTAATGTTCAATGTCGTTGATCTTCGAATTAATCTACCGAGAACGACCGTTTGATGAAACGTAATCGTGGTCATCGGCTTCATCTACTCATTTTGACAGTTGTGGTCTCGTTTTAACTAAAAAGATGTTCCGAGCCCCTCAGCTGTTGGGCAACAAGTCTTGAGCAAAACCTGATTTCCTCGGATAGCGTAAAGAACTCAAAATGGCACAGGTTTAACTTTCTTTGAAATTGCCAGAATTCAAATTTTTTCGGTGTCGTCTTGCAACTATAATGTTAAAAATTCTTTGAGATTTTTTGAATGTAGAATTTTTCTTTAATAGAATGTGTTGTACAAAGACGGATCTTGAAATAGTCATGTGCAATTTTTCGAAAATATAAGTTGTTTTTGCATACTTTTGCGTGAAGGGGCAATTTTGAAGCAATTCTTTTCTTAAAAACTTAGTTTTCTTTAAATTTTCTCCTCGTGTATATTCGGGTGGACGGTAAAAAGAAGTGGTGCTGGTTTTATTTCGGAACATTGCAAAAAATTAATATTACAAAAGTAAAGTATTGAAGATAGGTATTTTTGTCTTTAGTCAAATATGTTCTAAAAAATCAGATTTTTAAAAAAGGTCATCGACAGTATTTGAGAAACAAAAAAAAAAAAACTAGTTTCCCCTCAATTCCTGCTTGGTTATTGCCGTTTATAAAAAAATCTCAAAACTACTGCAATCTTTAAAAATTTTTCCCGCGGCTAGAGTGATGGACAGTTAAAAATATTGGCGTAGTTCTAATTTTCTTTGTTCTAAAATGTTGGTAATTGCAAAAGTGAGAAACAAAGCAGGGAAATGTGCTGTTGTAGTTCCATTACCTCTTTTTTTTTAAAATACTTAGCGTTTTAATTTGCTACTCTTTAATTGTGTTACGGTACACATGTATCTCGTAAACATTTGCAAGCAACAGAAATGTGTGGTTTTTGAATTCCAATGTGCTTTCAATAAATAAAACGCCCATTTCGTTTACGACTGACGACTTCCTACTTTACGCCATGACGGTTGGATTAAATTTCACGTAGCTGAGCTTACTCAAGTGTTCGTAGTCTCTCTGTTGCAGATCAGTTTCTGCTGCGGGTTTTTGTGTCACTGTTCTGCCGGCTCGTATGGTACTGCGTGGTGAGAATGCATAAAGATCTTGTTCTTTTTTTTGTGTCAGTGTGCTTCTCATTATGTTCTTAACTCTGATGGCACCTTGAAGGTAGCCGGGCAGAGTTCTTCTCTGGATCGGACTGCATATTTATAGACATGTCTTACAGGTAGTGATGATGGTGAAAGATCAGTGCATTATAAATTATAGTGGTTCAACATATTTTAGGAGGTATAGCATTATTGTCTTATTCAGGTAGCATTGTCTGCTTTATTGAAGAGGACCAATGAAAGTCTCTTCATGTATTTTGATTGTGGGTATATTTTCACTAGTGAGCAAAAATGTAGGATCAGCTGCAACCTGTTTAATAATGAGACAGGATAGTTTGATAGTTTTTATTTGTAATGAAATTATGGTTCTTTTCGTGGCTGAGATGTTCAGGTCAAGCGCGTATCCCCTTTACAGTAAAAAGATTCGCTTACTAGTACATTAAACGGTGTTTTACGCCTATTAAGTTAAATCTCTGTTATGTCGGGATTCCCGTATTTCACTTCTGCGAGAGAGAAAATCTTGGCATTGTGCATCTTGCGAGATGGAGGTCATTTTTGTTAAGATTAATGTAATGGCGTTGACGCATCAGTTTCTCATGTTATTCGTAACGGTTATACGTACAATATAATTTAACTTGTATCCTCACAATACGTCAGACATCTCTGGATAAACTCTTCAAACTAAGCACGAAATATTCGAAAAAAAACATTCATTAGTTGAAAATTCAGAAGTTTAAATAAAAATGACACACAAACCACAGAATTTACCGTAGTTTTCTCAATCATACACTAGTGGTGTTACAAACAGCACATACTGTCCTCCATTATTTGTAACGGCTAACACAATATTATAATACCTACGAAAGTGTTTCGAACTTTCTTTTTTTTTTTTCTTTCCGAACTTAGATCTTTAAAATTAGCAATCCATTCGCGTTACACCACCAGCGTCACATTTAAACTCAATTTTTCCCGTCGCTTTAAAATAAAGTTGAACGTTTGCAAGTTACAAATCTTCAGACATTTTTGTTATCATTACTTCAAGGTCTAGTTTAAAGAACATGTTTTATTAAGGTCAAAATAGCACCAATATTGTAGATTTGCAAGTTCACTTTTTGTAATAATCGAAAATACAAGTTAGCTGAAAAATAGGACCAGCACAATTTTTAGAATATTTTGCTACATTTGAGGAAACTTTTTGTTAAAATCTTTAAGCGGTGTTTTAAGTAAAAAACTAGAAATATCAAGCAGACCTTACATGAGACTCATTTACTTTCTCGCACACCACCTCCGTAATGTGCAGAAGGTAGTGTGATGTTGCAGCAAAAAAGCGCTAATTTTTGGACAAAACTCGTATTGTGCGGTCCTTTAATCCGCTACCCAAAAAGTCAGGTAAATCTTTTTCGTAAATTGCTTCCGCTATCACGGGTACTCTCTACGTTTTTGGGTCTCTACGTATAGTACAATCTACGTATTGTGAGGCCGTGCACTGAAAAGTTGGCTGTTGGCAAAACGTTGTCTGTCTGTGCTCGACGCTAGATCCTAAAGGGCACAGAAGTTCTCCAAAATTTATTTTCTTCCATCGATGTGGCCGAACTCGACTCCCTGCGGATTTGCAATGATACTTTTTATTTTGTGGGGTACTGAAGCATGAAGCCTTAACATCAATTTTTTTTAGGAATGGCTCCAAACCCTTTTTTTTCAACGATTTTCCTCAAAAAGAGAAGTGCGCTCATACCAATGGCACAAGTCACAATTCGTTGACACTTGATTTTCAAAAATTGTTCAGTTTTCTCGGCGTCTTTCTAGGATTACAATATTGAAGATAGTGATATTTTCCTGAATAAAATCTGGTATTCAAAAACATATAGACCATTTCAACTTTTTCAAAATATCAGTGTTCATTTTGCATTTAGTAGGGCCAAAATGTTTAAGATACGTTAGCTGTCTAGCGGCGTTGGCGTGGCTTCATGAGCCTTTTATGAGCAGCTATGTTTATCTCATATTTTGATGGTTGAATTTATCATGTATTTGCATTCAAATTAAGTTCGTACAAACGTGTGTGTGTGTGTTTCAGATATAATTTTTAAATGATAAAAACGATAGTTTTGTGAACTTATTTTTATGCATTCATAAGGCATAATATTAGATGGTCGTCAGCTCTTCAAGATTAATTGACTTTAATTTTAAAATTTTTATTGTTGATAATGGGTTTAATCATTCAAACATTGAAAGCGCATTTGGATGTAATCAAGGCAAGCTTGCGTGAAATTGTCCCTGCTTGTCTGTATAATGTCCTGCGAATACTGTAACAAATGTGATTAATTCTTATTTTGTTTCTTTTGGAGAAGTAATAAATGGCTACTGTACCTGTTTGTCAAAATAATTGCAGAATCCCACCTCAGACGCTTCATTTCAAATGGTTTGTACTTAGTTGATGATGGCTTTCGAGAACAAAAATTGCAATATTATGTAACCATTGCCAATAATGCGAGAAAATGTGCTATTGTAGCACTGCTAGTTCAAATATATTTACATTACCGTATTTACGATCTAATTTTTTAGAGCAGATTTTAAGACAAACGTCTCAAATATTGCACTAACGCTCATACATTAACCACCACTTGAACATCTCTTATCCAAACGAAGCACGAGAATTCGAAACAAAATGCGAATCTTCAATTTTTAATGAAATGTCTGGAATCGTATAACTTAGAGTAAACTGTTCTCTCCTTACCAAAATTTGGAGATGTTGAGGAAATCATGCTTACGATTTGTGGAAATTGTCATGGTGTCACTCAAACTTTCGTGAAGACCACTACCATTTTTTTAATGTAAAGGAAATGGTGTAAACATAATAATGGGCAATATTCTGCCTTAAGTAAAATATCTTTATCAATATAATAGTTGGAGGAGAATGACGAAAACGTTTTGAACTTTTGCAATATTCAAAATTACTGAGGTTTTAATGAAACTGGACCTACACTATTCGAGGGTTGCCTTTTATATTTCAGGATTAGAGAACAAAAACAAATATTAATCATCAAAAATCACTTTGTTTTTCAAAATATTCCCCATGAAGATCCATACACTTTTGCTTCGTTTGAACCAATAGTCGAAGCACTTTTGCCACTCTGATTGAGCTATTTCCAAAACATGCATTCTGAATGCAGCAACCGCTTCAAGTGTCGAAAACTGTTGAACTCTGTTTTTTACGTACGGGAATAAAAAGAAGTCATTCGGTTGCAAGTCAGGACTATACGGCGGATGACTCATCAAATCGACGTTGTGGGTTGCCAAAAATGCAGTTGTTTGAGCCGATGTGTGAGAGCTCGCATTGTCGGGGTGAAGAGTGATCCGTCTTCGGCGGTTGGTTGTCCTGATTTCTTGGAAGACAGCTGGCAAACAAATCGTTGTGTACCACTCAGAATTGACTGTTCTGCGTTGTTCTAGTGGTACGGTTGCGACATGTCCAGTTTTTCCGATCGTATTTTTTGAGCATTTCTTTCGACCAATCGACACGAGCCTTTTTTTGAGCGATTGACAAATTGTGTGGGATCCAACGCGAACAAATATTTTTGACAGTCAAATATTCATGCAATATTGAATGTATACTGGTCCCACTATTGCCTAAGGTTGTGTCAATCTCACGATAGTTCACATGACGATCTTGCAATATCAGTTCACGGCAGCATCAATGGTTTTCGGAACAACTGATTTTAGACGACCTGCGTGAAATTCGTCTTGGAGTGAACTACGACCACGATTGAATTCACTATACCATCGATAAACACTGGTCCTTGATGGAGCTTCATCGCCAAAAATTGAATTAAGTTCATCCATGCACTGTTGCTGAGTTAATCCACGTCGAAAGTTGTAAAAAATAATCGCACGAAAATGTTCACGATTTAATTCCATTTTGGGGCGAAGATGAATCTTTTAAGTTACTGTAAACAACACAAAAAGCGTTCGTATGTCAAAACGTTGTGAGTACGTACAACCTCAAAACATCCAACTTAACGACAGAGCTGTCAGTTGCCAGATTGCAACACCAGGGTTGCCAAATCCGGAAACGTAAAAGGAAACCATCGAATCACCATATTAAACAAACTTCGCACTGCTGCAGCATAAATATAAACAAAATATATGCAACATATTTTAGAAATCTTTTATCACATTTTTTAACAATTGTCACCATGTCAAAGTTCCGCGAAAACTACTAATTTAAAAAATTAACATGGAATTATTTAAAGATCTAACTTTGAAGGTAAGATTTCATTAGGAAAAAAATATATCTTTAATATTGTAGTTGGGTGTGTGTGTCCAAAGAGCGTTCAACTTGTGTAATTTACAAAGTCTCCGCGATTAAACTGCAAATAAAGAGGTAGCCCATTTTTATAAGCGTACTTTGATCTGTGTTCGAGAAGAAAATAACACTTTGGACACTTTCGAGAAATTTTCGAAAAAGGTTTTAGAGTTTGCATATAAAGAACACTCCCTCCGCTTCCCCCACCCCCACCCCAAAAAAAAGAAACTGGCTGCGTTGGCTCTGTAACATCGCAGTTGCCCTATGGAGCTTAGTTGTCGGGGAGATCTTAGTTTACGAACAAACAGCTCATCTTTTCGTATAAGCTCGTATAATTGTAAAGAACCTGTAACAAGTATTGTACTTCAGCTTCTGGTTCAATGACTCCCATCTCGATCAGGTTTTCGTCCAGTTTCCTTGACCCTCGAGCAAATGCTGATAAATGTAACTTTAAATCAACTTCTCCCTGTGGCACGTCATACAGTTTTTAACTGTTTTTGGAGTAAATAAATAAATATTCGAGCAGTATATAACAAGCGGGGCCACGGACTGCACGCGATATTTGCTTCCTCCGCCTTGTCCCGTCCTTTACCCTTACGTACACACATGAACTATGCAACCACAAATGTGGGGAAGACCGATCGGGAGCTTAGAGCTTGTACCGGATGGAACAGCGCCCCCTTGGGGGGAGATGATTCGAAGGAAGTCCGTAGAAGCCGAAGAGGACATGTCGGTCGGCGTCGAATTTCACCTTCGGCCGGAGGAGGAAAACCGTCATCTTCCGGGATTGAACATGCATTATACTTTGGGAACGAACGGTCACAGTTCACGGGCCCGGAAACACTAAATTTTAATCACACACGGATAATGTTTAGAACATTTTAATATCAGTGTCAAATTCGCAATATAAGCCGGATATATAGGGGATATTTATATGGTTTAGGCGCTAGTTGATCATTGGTAGACCTGATAAAAATAACGGTTTTTGTACGATCAAGAGATTTTGAGGTAAATAAACAGGTTTTTTTTCGTCAAAATCTCGTGTAACATTTTTGCAGCATTACAATACTTTCTCTATATACTGCATACACCCGAAAGTAAAAATTGAGGCGAAGTGGCGTCATCTCAGAGAAGCATTGTGTGCCAAGTTTCTATATCGTTGCAATTTGTAGACAGTGGTGCATTGATTCAATGTGGATGTATTGAAAGGGCGTCCCGTGCCTTCGAGAGGTTGAGACGACGAGAGCGATCGACTGAACGTCTTGTCGCAACCCCGCCAGGGCGCGCGCACGCCTCCGCGCTGTGACTGAACGCGGTCTCGCGGCTCCAAAGTGGCGCCGCAGTAAGCGCGGGGCGCACTCGCGGCCTAAAACGGCAGTGTAAATTGTGGCGGCGCCGCCGCCGCCGCCGCC
>BOPP01000449.1:207692-241867 GCA_017312745.1 Gryllus bimaculatus
GCGAGAGAAGGAGTATTTCCACTTACATGGAATATTTAAAGATCTAATTTGAGAGTGGAAGCGGTTGGGTTAGTCTGTTGCCTTCATTAGTTTAATTTGACACAACATAATCCGTTTAATATTGTAGGTAGTGGGATTGTTGCATGAAGATTGTGTTCTGTGATAAGTTGGGTGCTGTCCCAATGACTGAGAGCCCGTTGTTCAAACCTTAGCGCTTCTCGTAAATTTAGCTGTTCATATGAGAGAAGATACTCTCCGGTATGCGATGTAGAACTGGGCAGAGGAGTTTTGAAAGAAGGCTAGGGTACGGGGTAATAAAGAAGGTCGCGCTATGGGAAAGTAAATTATTTTCCACTGTTTTTTCATTTTTATTAAATATCGGCATAGATTTGATTGGTGTTCGTGCAGAAAGAGAAGAAATACTTTTATACATTTTGAGACAGCACTTTTGAAAGTATGAGAAATTTATATTCAGGTATTAATATACGTTCTCTTTAGAGAGTTGAACGATTAGTTAAAGATAAATCGACTCCTCTACGCCGCTTCGCTACACACTCACCTATGCGCGCATTTCACCTTCTCATCACGAAAAATTGTGAGGATCATTAACAGCCCTATGAATAAAAGTAAATCTTTATGAACTTGGGCTGGGCTTCTGAGACGTCACTGATAACATTGGCGCTTGTGTCCCTTCATGAGGATGGAGTCTGTAGTCATTGTCTGTCGAGATCTATTTAGTTGTACAGTAGACACAAACTACAGATTACATTTTCTTTGCTGTTATATTATAGTTATGGTATAAATTGTTGTAATAGTAATCTACTTTCTGTGAACAGAAGATATGGTGATGTTAAACTTACATATGTTACAGCTTCTGGTTAGAAGTTGTATTCTACATTGTCAGAGTGTTTCCGGACAGGTTTTCGTTTCTAACCTAGATATGTGCTATGAACCAAATTCGATGTGCACTATGGTGATAGAAACACAGAAAGGTGTACAAACTATTTATAGTCACTGTCAAGCATTACAGCGCGCGCTTCGGATGGACAATCGTGCAAGTTAAGAATTAAGCACGTTTGTTCAATTATGGATTTAATGTAGTGCGGTACAAATTATAATAAATAAGGTCGAAGAGTTAGATTAACGAGAGAATGACGCGAGCCGTGGCGGTCTTCGCGGTACTAAGCAGCTGGATACATGCTGTTTTTCCAGTCAGGCAGTTTCCCTTCGCTTTTACACCATACTGTATCATTCAGCATGAAATCATTGAAGAAAGCCTATCTACATTTGTTGGGGAGAGGACAGATACGAGTAGGGCCTGGAGTTCGTTTGATAGCCACCCGTGTGTTCGGGCGGATGGTAACAGCTGACTCGTTCTTTTGGGAGGTTGTATGATCCTAGATGCTCTGATACAAGGAAAGTCACCGATAGAAAGATACCAGAAGACGTGAAAAATTCATAGTCCTTCGAGGTACAGGTCCTGGACAGAAGTTGTTACTAAAGCCTTCGGGCTCACAACTCGACCCCATCGGTAGTGTAGGTTATTTAATTGAGTACTCAAGTTCACTTCGTTCCGGGTGTGAAATTTAAGTAGCCTCGATCCGCAAAATTCGATCTGGCCTATTGTGCAATACGACGGATCTACCTTCTATATTTCGCTTTCGGGTGCCACCTGGAAGCTCCTACATAAAACGCTCTGTTAAGATCTCAACTACACGGAGCACAATGTAGAACCTATTGGATTTATAAATCAATCAGTGTCTCAACCATTTGCGGCCACAACATAAGATGTTCCGACGAGCGGATAAGCACTTTATGTTGCATGCGGCTCAATCTAGATGAATTGTTGTTTCTAGTGGGGGCAAGCTATTTCGCATAGAAAAGTCTATGGATCATCTGGTAGACCAAAATCAACGACGGATATTAATGCAATGACCGGGATCTTCAGTACGATCAATGTGTATGATTCGTTCAGGGAGGCTAAAAAAACAGATTCTGTTTCGGGTCTATAAATTCTTTCTGACCATGGTTCACCATAGGCATTTTTGTAGGTTCAGTGAATCAGTAAACTTTGTCTAATCTATCTGCTCCTTCACAGCATCTCTGAGCATACAGTAATAAATTACGAGAGACGAAGAAGGGGGCGCTCAGTCACTGAAGAAGGCGGCATCTTGTGCGCTGTCATATCCTGGTCTGAGTTATTAAATATATTTATTGTAGTTTCGCATATGTTGTAGGTATCAGCGCTTGCAACTTTGGGGAACGTGCCGAGATGGGGCTAGGGGTATTTCGGGCATGATGCAAGAATGGAGGTAGGCAGGGTCCCAAGTGCTTCCGTCAACGTGAGGGTCTGTTGAAGCCCAATCGCTGACGAGACGCGTAGAAGGGACTGAACCGATTTCTGATGCAACATCGCACGCCAAAAGAGCTGAAGTACGGGGAGTCAACGCCATATCGGATCTTCCAAGTGGCTTGTTCGAATGGAATCTAATTTAACGAGGTGTGCGCACAGCCGGCTACTCATATAAGGGTCGGACCCCGCCTATAGACGACGAGAAGGCAGCACTCTCGCTCGTTGTTAATAACAGCAGTGTCGAAGTTAGTTAGTTCCTAATCTATATCTGTCACATGCGCTGGCGGGCGGCGCGCGGAGCCCCGTCGACAGTCGGCTCAGATACCGGCCGCCGGCCGCCGGCCGCCTGAGTCAAAAGGCTCAGCAGCAGTAACCTGTGGGAAACTACCTAAGCCTTATTCTCCGTCTCAGTAAAACATGCCGCGCCAGTCTCTCAAAAGACTCGCTGGGACACACTGCGCGAGGGAGGTGGTCACTTCACTCGGTAGCCAGTCCAGACCTGCCAGGCACACCACCTTCTCCCTATTTACAAACAGTTCTACACCACCCTACCATTACATTTGCAACCTTCCATCTCTTTTGGGCGACATCGGGCTGCCACCTATGTTCCATCTTGCATATCGGCTTCTAAAGAACGTTCGATCGCAGAAGTTCGCGAGGCAGTCCCTTGGGATCTAGTCTCGCTATCACTTATCATCTTTCAAACCACCATCTTCATCCTCTCCTCTTGATCTTGCCTCACTCCTCCGTGGGCCGTCGCGTCTCATCCCGTTGCTCCCTGTCATTAGGCGACGCTCGGTCCAACAACTCTCTCTCTGAGAAACCTGTGGAACACCAGTGCCGAATCTACTTGGGGCAGAGACTATCGTCATTGTCCGGTGGTGTTACTCCTCGCAAACGCCGGTCGTGATTGCCTTCCGGTCATACGCGAGCACTCCCATAGTTATTCCTTAGACTATTACTCCTTCGATAATTTGCTGTTTACGATAGACTGTGTGTTTTAAACCGATTGTCGCGGTATGTGCACATACTTCCATATAATCTTGGCTATTAAATACCATTAAATCCGGTCGCTCAGAGCATGTGCCGCGTTTCTCCTGTGCGTCAACACCGTGAACGTGATTCCTGGAGAGCAAGCAACACAATCCGTTATTGTTAAGAAAGTACGAGCGTGCTTAGTGTCAGTAATACAGTAGAGCTACACGTTCTAGTCTGGGAATATATACAGCCTAGAGAGATTGCCATGATATTGGATTTTTTCTACATGTCAGAATCTAACTCGATATAATCCTCGTAGTCGAATCTCTTAACAGCTCAGTTAGTATGAACCAATCAAAGAAGGTGGGACTAACTTTCGGCCGGATTCATAAATATGTATACATCACTATGATATTGTAACGTTCATTGTAGTTTGTATACAGGTATAATTAGTATACTAGAATGTAGGTTTTATAATACGATACTTTGGGCTAAGGTATTTGAGGAGGAATATAGTAATTGGTCGACAAACGTTACAGTTTACCACATTTGTAAACTCAAGAAGAATATGTACACTCATTTATCAACTTTTTACTTTCAATTTTTTCAAATATTTATTTATTAAGATATATTTATTATATTTTTTTATATGCTCGTTAAATTTTGCGGTACCTACTACCGGTAAGGGGCCTTAACGCACAAAATATGACCATTCAAGACGCTCTTGTTAACAAGTTTGGAATGATTGAAAGCACGAAAATTGGAGGGGCTTAAGTAATGATGACCATAGGTATCATGACTATCTTTACGCTACCAAAGTTGCTGTCAATCGATTTACATTTTTTCTTTAGACGGTTCCATTCTTAGTGTTACCCGGGACTATGGGCGAAAAATTTATCGCTTAGGTATAAAACACAGGGCTGACATAGGATATCACCAAGCGCAATCTCATGGGTTAATTATTCTCGACAGTGGAAGTCCAACGATGACGCATTTGCTAGAGGGCACTTGCTCTATGAGTTAGGTTATTGGTGGAGGAATCCTCTTCTAAACGCCAATGGGAATTAAGGTACAATGGAAAAAGATTATTTTATTGTTCGGGAAGAGCAGCCGGGGGGACAATCCTATTAGGAAATGCCATAAAGCTGGTTCAAACCCTCGGCGAGAGATTAGACATGTACGATGGAGAATTTTCTGGTTCAAAGCATCTCGTGCATACTGACTGTGGGGCGACATTCTCACACATTTCTGTGAACAAAATTATGGAGGTAGAAAGAATATGAAAGGAGTAAATATTATAATTAATATCTATTTGTATAACTAATGTATAGGGTAGATGTAATATATAGGACACATGGATTAATGTTCGTGAAAAGTGTCCCAATACATTAGGGAGTGACCGCTAAATCGGTCTCAGGTTTAATATTCTCAGGGGATTGTATGTATAAATTTGGCTCACATCTAGATGGTCGATGCTCTTCACAATTAGAGTACGGGTGCAAATGATTTATTGTAAGAGTATTGATCAATTTGGTTTGGTATATTATATAGAACTGAAATATTTCATATAACAACATGATCAACACAGTGATAGTGTCACAAAATAAGGAATATTAAGACAAGATCGTCAGAATCTACAGTGATATTGCTAAGTATTTAATTGCAAAATACTCACGGGTCTATCTGTCGCCGCAATCTATATTCTTGCGTTATTCATGGAACAACCTCGCCCTTAACACACGCCTCGATTCTGGGTTATAAAGTTAACAAAATACATATCACAACATAGGCGGGTGTGAAACTGCGCGCTGGGGTCCGGGACCCTCGTTCCGTGACAATTACCGTCACATGCACTGGCCTGAACGCCAAAATTTAAAGCCCGGTCGTGGCGACCGTGTGCCTACAGCCGCGCGAGGATCGTCTGGTCCCTTACATCTCCGGACATCTCGCCCACACTCCTACACTTTCCTCGTAACATACCGTACAAGCTCCCGATACTAACTGAATGAGAAGCGGGCGGCAGATGGGTCCGCGTTAAATAGTTGAGGCTGACACCCCCCACGCACCGTTTCATAGATAGGGCTCGCTGGGCCAGGCAGCTTGGTTTACGCCAACCAGATTCCTCAGGTTGGTCTCGCCTGCTTACCGTAAAGCGAGGTCTCGCTGGCTCAAGCCTCCTGGAGTTTACAGCCTAGCGTGTATTTTTGGCTCTGCGGTGCTCTGAGTCAAACCGCCAGAGCGCCAACTGCCCGGACAGTTCAGGCTCAATCGCCTCTCCCTGCAGCGTACTTTCACCGACATAACGGTCTGGGCCCTCGTGTAACGACGCCAACAGTATCTGAATGCATTTTCGGCGCTGTGAAAACTCTTCTTTCTGCATGATCCAGTGTCTTGACGATTCCTCTTTTAACGTCCTGGACGTTGTGCCAATAGTGGTAGACTAAAGGCCTGTCGAGTCTATTGCCGAAGAACAAGAATTTAGTTACAATTTTAGACGGAAAGATGATTTGATTTAGTAAAAAAGCGGTAAAAAACTGTTTTGACGTATGGGGGAGAAACCAACTATCGCTCGTTTCGTTGAGTTCCAAACCCTTCCGTAGATATTTGAACTATCATAGTTGAAAGAATGGAGTCAAAAGTTTTAAAAATATAATTATAAAAATTTAAACCGCCAGATTAAGCAACGGATTGCAGAAGACTAGAACATTTTCGTTTCCCCCGACTTATAGAAAATGTATTTGCATCGACAACGTAAGACTCCGGTTTTGATTCCTCTTGATTGCCCACAAATGTAGCAACCTCCCCAGCTCTACTCCTACCGTCTCACGCAAAAGGAGGAGTGCAACAAAACGGTGAGCGCATTGTATGTTAGCGCGAAACAATTTAGCCTATCTCCAGGCTTTTGCTTCAATAAGTAAGGGAACGTGAACAAAAACTGCATGGAAATGGTTGTCATTTGACCCGTAAGCTGAAGTACGTTATGTTGTTACAAACATATTAAAGTCTTTTTAAAAACATGTATTGTCAATACAAAAAGTAAATTGAGGCATTTTAATATAATTTTTGATGGAACTAAATATTTTGTTTTGATGTTCAGATACTCTAAATGTATAAAACAATTTTGGGCAGCAGAAAATATTTAGTTTTAATTAATTTCGTGTGCCGACTTCAATTGTTTATGCATCTGGCGAATGCGTTGTAAAGTAACGGTAGTAATGATTGTACGTGGAATTTCTGTTGTGGCCCAGTGTTGATACGTTAGACATAATGATAAATGAAGATTACTACGAGTGTTATAGAGTAATCAAATTTTTGGATAAACCAGTTTTTCACCGGAAGTCAGGTAATGACTAAAGATTACAGATTCTACTTAATAGGCGCCGCACATGTGTAACGAATTCCTATGCTTAATGAAGAGACAGCTTGCAGGTGGATGGGAATTTTATTTATTGTCGAATAATTTCCTTTCTGCGGCAAATCTTTGTAACAAGGTCTGAGCTACTACATAGATGAGATCCACTACTAATGTAATGCCGTTATCTCAGGCTGGGATGTACATATTCAGGCGGGAATGTGGCAACGTGCACGGCTACCAGTTGCATGAAGTGTGACAGACTTTGATAAGAATCCCGATTTGCGGCATAACATAATGAACTCTGAATTTAGGGTTTAATTCTAATAGTCTGTTTAATTTAATTTGTAGTCGTGTTTATTATAAATTAGGTAATTGAAAGATCCGCCACTTTGCCCTCACACACTTCAAGTAATTCCAAATCAAATATCCAAAGAAAAATACGGATAGGATTTACGACCAGAGAAAAGGTGAAATTCTTAAGACAATAATTTATACTAAGTGGCGCAGACTGTTCTTGGCAGCCGTCGGTCTGCAACGTGCAGGCGCAGGTTCGAGTCCATGCGTAGGACGTGCTGTAAATTGGTGATTGTCCCTTCACTGCCCATCATATCCCCTATCTACCATCAATTATAATCACCACACACTTTACAGGCATAACTGTACTGAGGAATACTGCTGAAGGCTATCCTAAAAATAATTAACACTGTTAATCCGTGTAAGTTGGTCAGTAATGACTATACGTCAATATAGTAATAATAACAATAATAAAATAATAATAATTAAAATAATAATAATAAATAATAATAACGCTTCGACCCATAAAGCTGTGCATTTCCTAATTATATAAAAGAATTCTGAAAGAAAGTGGAAAATAAAACCAAAGGAATTACTTGAAACGTGTGAATAATTTCCGCGTAGCCCGAATTTCGAACGATAAAATATATGTCATACTAAATAGTTCCTCATGTATAGATAGTTTCTCGACTATGCGAGTGTATTTATACGTTTGCCGAGTAACAAACAAATGAGATGTAGAAATTGCCTGTGACTTCTAATTAAGTCAAAGTGGACAAATAAAAGTATTCATTAAAAGGTTTTTATCGTGTTCGATACTAATGCAAGAATGTGGAATACCTAGCTCAGTTTCGATTCACATTGGAGAAGACGAAAAGTGATGCTTTTAATCTGATGAATATGCTATTTCCTTTTGCTAATTAGAACATGCAGTAATCATTAGACCGACTTTTTAAAAACCAAACTTTTTTGCTTTGCAATAATATAGAAAGTAACACATATCGGACTCAAAAACTGCTGCTGCACAAAATTCAAATCTTTTCCTGCATTCCTGCCCACGTGAAATTTACAAACTATAGTCAATGGAATACTGTCAGATGGCGCGAGTATCACTCACGGCCTTTGTGTGAATGTCTCATTTCGTCCTCAAAAATGCATTTGTATTGCTTATGCATGTGGTGCCGCGCAAAAACTACATCCATAATCGCAATAATATACCCTTCCGTATTTTATTATATTATTTCCGTATAAGTACTATGTTGATCCCCAATATTGTTCTAGCAATTCAGTTTCCTCTAATGAAATGGACGTAAGTAATCACCGTCCATTGAAAACTTTCTGGGACACTTTAATAAAATCGTGCTCCTATATTTATTTCAGTGATATGCAACTATTTGGCGAACTATCACACCGCAACACAAGGTTTAATAAATGAGGTCTCTAAAGAAAGAGATTTCATGGGAGGCGTGAGAATTGCACTTTGAACTTTCAAATATGAAGTATTTGTATAAAATCGCCTAAATAGTCATTGGTCCGAAATGCAACCGCACAGCGACTCATCAGCTATCTGTAAATAACGTTCTAAAGCCTACAGAGCGTTCCTAGGGCTTCATAGCTAGAATTTGTGGCCAAGGTGGCCTTAAAGAAACGTCCTCAACCATGAATCTAATCATTGTCCAACAGGATTGCTTCTTGAAGTAGAAGCAGAAATTTCTGAATGTAGTTTTACATTACTTTCATGTAAAAGTCACATGAAAGTAAGTTATCATACATTTACACAGTACCGTTTAAGGTATGTGTACAATTAAACATGTAATGTGTGTTCATGATATATTTGCGTTCATATACTTTCCCTTAAAAGTAACTGCACAGAAATGACTACACTTTTTACATCTCCTTCTAGAAGCAAATTCTCTACTCCTACAACGACAATGGCTTTTTTGTTGCTAGTAATGAATAGATCCTCTATAATGCCCTTCGTGCATAAATATCATTAACTGTGCCATATATGAATTAATGTTACCAAGAATTTCTTTGATTGATTATGGAAGAATGATCAATAAATATTTTAATATATTATTGACTAGATTATTATATTTTATATTCTATTTTATATTATTAATGCATAATAAATTGTATTTCCTTCAAAAATACAAAAATTATAGCAGTTAAGAAATGAAAATTCACAACTTATTATAATATAGCATTTCGTTGTAATTTTGTCTAAATGCATTTTGGCAAATTTAAAAACTGCAGGTACTCATTTTCCCCCCCTTTTTGTGTCCTTTTATCTCCCTGTTGGATTATCTTCACGAATTCCTGAAGTAATAATTTATTGATTTTGATAATTTTTTATTTAGCTCTACTTGTTAATACACAAATTTAAACAGATAAGAATAACAATAATTGACAGAGGCAAGGATTTTGCTTGTACATAGAATGAAGTACCAAAAGGAGAAAGATGCACACATAAAAGAACAAATGAGACAGAAAAAATCGATTATAATCTGAAACAAACTGGTTAGTTAATACTTATTATTAGATGGTAATCTAAATTTATAATGTACTTTCTTTTCTTGGTTATTTTAGAAATACTAAATCAGAAAAAACTAGTTGGCTCGTAAGGATACACTCTAACCATTCTTCTATTTTAAAACCCATTACACCCCATTCGTGACAATGTTTTCTTAATGCAATTTCACTGTTACCTAACAACGAGGCTAATTGCCAATTTATTAACATTCATAAGGATGTAATGTACAATTTTATTCAAATCTCTCTCCGATAGTAATAGGAATTTAATGAAACCATTATTTTAATTTAGTGCGTAATAGTCAATAAACTCCAGTTCCCTTGTAAGAACTCCGAGAGGGTGTCATTTTGCAAGAATTGGTACATCCAAAAACCGCAATGACTTGGCATTATCAAACCTTCAGTAAACGTCTTACAGAATTAGCAGAACTTTTTGTTCAGAATAATGTTATTTACTTTGGACATTTCTATGTCACACTCATTCTGAACTTCAGTCATGTCTCATTTGTTGTTTGACAGTACACTATGCGTGACATATCAATAGCCTAAATGTGCTTCCAGCTTCTCTCGATGTACGCAACAGCTCTAAGAAACTGCTGTGATGAGTAAAGGAAGTGAAGAATAAATTAATAAGTTCACACTATTTCTATCATCGGGAATGTATGCCCGTTTTTTTGATTTTACACCAGTTTAGAAAAGGTCAACTATTACGCCAACACGTAAGAACGACGACTAAAGAGCTTCAGGAATAGAAAAGATCCCCAGCACTTGGGTACTGACACAGGTAGGCTGGAAACCCGTACCTTTGTCTTGCGTTGCGAAGGAACCGAAGGGTCGGGAATTTCCTAAGCCTGCTCAAAATAGACCAGTGATCCCTCGTCGCAAACTTTGCCAAAAACAGAACAACTGAGAGATAGTGAATGATTCAAATACAAATTGAACTAGTTTTGTGAAGGGGGCAAAAAAAAAAGCAAAAAATATTGTACAGAATCGAGGACCTCCCATAAACGTGCGTTTGTAGAATTTATTTTGTGCTACCGCTTAGAATAGCAAGGAGGAATAGTGAAAACTCTACCAATAACATGGTACTAACTCGAAGCACGGAATAAAGTGAGGTTAGATCCATGCCAATCAGCAGAAACCCTCGGCGAACTAAGAACGAACTGATTGCCCGTTCCCGTTCATTGTTATCTATTGTCCATTTTCAATCTGTGTGTACTTTTTCCCCATTGCTTTCTAGAATATTTTGCAACCAGTTTATTGTGTAAATCTTAATTTGTGCGTCGCGCTTCATGTGGTTTCTTTGGCATTGGAAACTAAGAAGGATTTTGTCTGGCGGGTTTCTACCAGTAATGTGAACACGAAGTGTAAACAGCATTGAATGAAATGTACGGACAAGCGAGAAAATAACCTGGCACGTGTGAAATCCTTTCACAGGCATTCAGCTTCATTCTGGAAAATAACAATAGGTTTCGTGGGACGGAACGCAAGGAGTTAACCAAGTTGTGGTTGAAGGTGTCATTACAGGAATGCAATCCATAATCCTTAATTGGTCCATAGGGAATAGATGCTAGTATAAGATATTTTAATCATTCAAATGTAGAGACACGTACAATTCCTCATAGAAAAATTAAGGCATATGCATTGTTTATTTTAATAGAAGTAGATAGTGAATCCATGCCAACAACTAAATAAAATGGGAATGACACATTCGCTTTCTCTACATTTTCCATGATCAACATAAAACAAACGAAGAATTGCAAAATTTCATGGCAAGATTTGTGGGAATTGTATTTCTACCACTATGGATAATTTATCTGCGCCCATTAAAAAATATGAAAAGACAAGAAAAATACTGTTTAGAGATGTTTTTTTATGATTCAATGCTCAGAAATTTCCTGCAGAGCGGTTGCTTTCAAAAGTTTTTATGTGGAGGAGGAAGTGATCGACATGCTGAACTACAATAGTAGTAGGCTGCTCAAAGAGGAGCAGCAGTTTTGGAAGCACTTCGAGAAAGACAATTAAAAGAAATGTATGATATATTATAATCTGACTTAACCTTTATGAATTACCTAAATTCAAATAAAGTTCTGACTTGTATATTGTTCGATAATTGATTATTTTAATTTTATAAATATTCTCGCAGTGTGGCTACTTGAACATTTAAAATGTTTTTTGTAATAAATTCTTCTGTATGTTTCGAAGAATATAGAAATTATTTTCATTGTAGTGTTCTGAGGAAAATTTTAATTATTAAAAAAATTAATTCCTGCTACAGGTGTTCTACAATGATTGAAATTTGAATGTACTGTTTTTCCTAACAAAAAATACAAAAACGTGTCCCTATTTATTGGCTATCTGAGATCATCCCTCTCGTGCAAGCACTCAAGTATCCTAGGAAAGGCACAGTAACAAAAAATTCCTTAGTAAAAATATAAAAGGAGTGGGATAGGTTTCAATGTAAAATAACGAAAAAGAATGTTCTGCCAAATATATTTGCAGAACCTTTTCTTCAACTTCACAATACAAGGATGAAATTGCAATTTAAATACTGTAAAATTATACTTCTTTAATGCAACATTCATTACTACAAGTGAACAACAGCAAAATTCACGGCATAAAACAGTGAATTAAATTTACCTCTTCACCAGGATTTGAAGCGTACAAAAATTGTTCATTACGAACTCCTAATGTAATAGATTTAAGTTCTAATAAATCTTAGGACAATCACCTGAATAAAAAAACAATTGTCATATTTTCTTGTGAATTGGGTAGCAATAGTTACAAACATGTCATGTCAAAGGTTGTCATTAAATAAACAAATGCACGGTAGAATGAGTATGGGAATTCATCAACTACTTGTCTTAAATTAGAAAAGATAATTTCATTGGGGGTATTTAGGCATGCGGTTAAGTTGTGGCTTGCTTTAAGATCACTTGCATCCGAAAAGGCTAATTATTATTACATCTTACGTAAAAAGAGAAGAGAATTTAAGTGTTTTTAATATAACTTGGAGACATAATGGTCAGAAGTTAATAAGTAAAAATGTAGATATCCTTGAGACGATAATTCTTCTAACATGGGACAAAGAAACATTCATTCCCTCGACTATTATTTGAACACACATTAGTCAAATAGTGTATACAAAAATGAAAAGAATAAGTTTTGCCGAGCAAGGGAAAATTGTAATTGACATTGGCTGCTTTGAACAATTTAGACCTTTCAATAATTCATATAAGTGGGATAAATAAATAGTAATAAATTCATATAGATGTTCCACAAACAATAAATTATTCAATGTAAAATGCGCCAATGTTCCATCCTTATATCAGAACTTGTCTATGGCATTCATTATTAGCATAAAAGATAAACTCGCAGTTTAGTATGTAATATAGTTAAATGGAAGAACTGTCTTCTCTAATATTATTTTCAACATTCATATTAACATTCTCCATCAAGTTAGAATATTACTTCTTCTTTTTTGTATTACTTTTACCTATCCATCATCAAATCCAGGTATGTTCAACTTGTCTTCAATAATTAAGTATGGCAATGCCAGCTGATAATGTGCAGGAAAAATATTCCCACATTATGTTTTGTTGAAATCGATCCATAAGAAACTAGGAAATCATCTTTTTTTTTTTTTTTTGCTACAGTTTAATGGCTGCGTAGGAACTTTATAAAGAGTAAATGTCGAATGCAGTATCTTCCAATAACACAATGCACGCTCACATTATAAACGACAAAACGTAAATGTATTGTCAATAATATTATACGTTAACAAAACAAAGCAACAAGAGTTTGCTATGACGTTAAACCCACCCTCCCTCATCTCGTAACGTTCCTGCTCTACAACCATTCGTCTAATATCTCATCGCCGTCCCTCGAACATGTGTCGGGCGTCTAGAACGATGCACAGTACTTGAGGCTCCATGTTATCATTCTTGGCACCACAGCAAGTCATCCACAGTATGAGGCGTAATACTCGGGTATCCCGATACTCCGCTCCGCACGAGGCGTCATATTGCAAATACAAAAGTTCTTCAACGAGTTGTTTCCGCTAGCCAAGTCTTAAGATGGCGCGTACCTATATAAACGAATGTAAGTACATTAATGCACCTCGCGCATTCACTGACCTCCAGTCGCCAGCGGCACTGCTTCATTGTGCTGTACGCAAGAATCCAATTTTGTGTGAATCTATCACCAGCCATAAATGTAACTGATAGATTCTATACAAACGACTATAATTCTACAGTCACAGAAATATCCAAAACGCAGTAACTATTTAAGTCGCCTTGCGGTCAAATAACCACACTATGGATTTCTGCACCACTAAAATCTTATACATCACCAATTAAACTTTTAGAAAGAGGGTGTAATGTTTCATCACACCACTTTTGGTATTTTCTATCATCGTTTTTTCTAAGAGTCCAAAAGTGCAACAGTGTAACTAGTTTCCTTTTGTATAAATTGGCACAGATAATTATCTGAGTCCTCTGGAAGGAATGAAAACATGAAAACTGACGAAAACCTTCAAATTGCAGTATTAATTATTAAATATATTATTATTGATTATATAATGCGTTAATTCTATTAGGGCAAGGCCTTTGCAACAGGCGAAGGAGTAACTTGCAAAAACAAACTTTGTATTTTGAAATATGACGCTCTCGTGCGGGAGCGGAGTCCCTCGGGATCCCGAGTATACGGCTCATACTGGTGAGACTTGCTGTGTGCCAGAGAATGGAGAACAGTTGGGCCTCAGTCTGTCCATCCTTCCGTTCAGAGCGGCCCAGACGGTATGTCTCGAGGGCACGGGGCGATGAGATGAATTCAGACGAAAATTGTTGGTAGGAGCCAAGGAAAGTTAGAGATAGAGGGGAGTGAAGGTTAACGTCATATGACAAAACTCTTGTTGTCTTTGTTTTAACGGTATAATATTATTGAACAATCCATTACTTTGGTCGTTTAGAATGTAGCGTGGCAATGTGTATTGGAGAGCTGGGCATCATACCTTTATCAGTTGCTACGCCAGCATTCAACACCCATAGCAACCAGAATGAAAGAAAAAGAAAATGATTTTCCATTTCAACAATTTCGAACGGGATCTTCAGTTCATTCTTGGTGTCTGTTGAAAGCCCACATTTGGGGCAGTAATCCTACCTCAGCAGCACTTCCCCCCACACACGTGCAGACGGCCTCTCTTCCGTCCAAAACCGCCCGGTGATCACGCCACGCCCGGTCACGAATTGTGGCGTGCTGGGCGTGGTGCGAGGCGTGGCAGTGTCGCGCCTCGCCTCTTGCGGGATCGGAGCGCACGAGAGGCAGGACGAGACCGTACGCGCGGTGCTCCTATTCCACCTCCACCCCACCCACCCCACCCGCCCATTCGCATCGCCATTCCTCCATCCCATCCACCCCACCTCACCCACCCATTGCCCACCTCCTCCTATGCGCCACGGTTCCCACCCTTACCCTACCAGCCCCATGCCTATCCCAGCTCCATATTCCATCCCCGTCTCGCCTACTCGTCTATCTTATCTCGAGATTACTCTAACCTTCACATACACATATTACAAAAGTATCATAAGTATGGGGGAGAATGCCAATCCTGCCTTTGAAGCTTTTGGAATCTCGTTACCATGCCGGCCCCATCCACCCACCCACCCATCCGCCCCGCCCCCCAGACCCGCCCCCCGCCGCCCTAAGCGACTCCGCCTCCGCCCGCGCCATTTGGCCCTGATTAACCTATTACGCTTTGTGGTCATGGTTATTACTCAGACAGGACTCGCGGCGCGGGGCGGCGCGATTTTTCAGTGGTGATCGTTTCTGTCTTTCATAGCTCGATGGCCACTCGTTGGCGAGTTGAAGAGTTCTATTAGCCGAGGGACATCCTCGTGAGCTAATATTTTTGCCTATCATAATTTTGGTTCGTCGTAATGTGACCAACTTTCCGACTAATTGGAATCTAATGAACTTTCCAAGAACGCATGTTGTTTTGATTTGAAGGGGGTACCAAATACGCGTATATCTGAAATGACGCATAGTCGCTTATGATTATGACACTTTCAAATGATATCACGTTTCTGTTATCAATTGTAAATATCAAGTATTTTTGTCATAAAAACTATAGAGTACAGAGGAACTCGAATTGCAAGTCCTTATTTATCAATTGACCAAATGTTCTGTGGGATGTTTCTTGGCTCCCACATCAGTCGATTCCAACCGTCAAGATTCAACTAAACATAATGCCTTCTAACATTACCCTTTGTCTTCTGACCCTTTCAACATTACCCTTTGTATTTCGTTTCTCTTACATTTTTTTCTTGGGGTCAGTATTCGATTTATAAAGCTTCTTTCTACCTTAATTTGGTACATGTTTGTACCGATGTCATACTTTTTGCAGTCATCTCTACAGGAATGTTGCTTATATACATTTTATGATCTCGAATCTTTATTTCCTTTCTCGCACTGTTTTTGTGTTGCTTTCTTCAGCATGGGATTTATGTGACTGCTGTATTTTACTGACCTAATTTCTTAATATCATATCCAATGAGTGAACCTCATTCCGTTGACTGCAACATATACTAGTGATATTTGTCAGTAAGATATCTGGGAGTACAACTATTGAAAGAAACATTCGAATCCACCAATTTAATGAAAAATTCAATGTTGCATATAGTTGGCAGGTTTTATTAGATACTGGAAATGTTTATTCTACCAGGATGTCATCGTAGAATGTGAAACACTTTGACATTCCTCATAAATACGAAATATAAAGTATTAGTTTCGTAACAAATTCTGTAACTCAATTGCATCATCATTTTACAGATTGTTTTTAAGACAGGACAAATTATTTCAATTCCATGGGCCTCTATAAAAGTTCCTTTTACACAGAACAATTTCCATCTTATATATATATATATAACGTAGCGGATCAGACTGGATACTTTTCATATGAGAAGATTAACGCTTATTTTCCTGCACAATGTACGTTTAATTTGACCACTGCCCTGCTGGAACAACCTGCAACTGCTCAATACCTCCGCCGACCATGCTTATCCGCGAGTTTGTAGTAAAGTTAGTGTTTAAGTTGAACCTTCCAGCGCCTTTACGCCTTTTGGTGTAAAAAAAAAAGAGCTCCTGCAGCGGCAGTTCGCCTTATATTTACCGTCCACTTCACTTTCTTGCCTACTACGTTCTTGCGTATTAAACAGAAAGTATTGTAATCCTGCAGCAGAAAGTGGAGATTATTCGACAGAAAAACTCGTGGTGTGTGTCCCTAAACTAAAAAACGTTTAACTTTTGTAGATTCAGAAGTAAAATACTTCCACAGAACGTGAATTATACCTGCACAACTCATTAGAGGGTTTCAGATACGGGCAGACTGCTTGTCGTCAATCAATTTTTCGATATCGGGGATACACAAAACATACATAACGGATTATGTACGTAGTAAGGCAGAAAAGTAAAATCGGTAAAACGTCCGTCCGTCCATCCATTCATCCGTTTGTGGACAACACAAGCACGAGGCTATGTGTCAACTCGAAAACAGAGATCCTTGTTTGGGGGAGGCGGAGACATCTGTATCTGACAGCCCCTTGAACTACCAAGGGGTGAAAACCCGTAATACATACCATTCTCAATTAGGCTGTTGACGAAGCTTCAAATCATCTTGCAAATTTTCACACCTCGGTAACAACGTAGCGGCGACTAGAATTGGGAGCATGGAAGCCAGCGCGCATCACGAGCAAAGGTGAAGCTGTGTGTACTCTGGAAGGCGACGGAGCGAGGGGAAGAGGGCTGCGCGCTGACTTGTGGAAAACCAGAGTGCTACAAAGCGCTCTCCCTGCCGCCCACCGTCGAGGGGGGGGGATCGCCTGCGAGGTGTCGCACGGTGTGACCAGATGGCGAGAACGTGGCCAAAACTATTCAATTATTAAGTTCTACCAAGGGGTTATGACGTCGCTAATTTCAAATCTGTTACCAAAATTACTAAAAATATGTTCGCTGATCTAATCTCAGTCTGCTGAAATTTTCAATAAAATGTTGCTTTATTTACAAAATAATAAAATGCGCTGTGTCCAATATGTTACGAATCGTTATACGCAATCCTTACTAGTACAACAACCACTTGTACCTAACTCCTCGTTAAATTCACTAATGCAAGGTGCCGCGAAGAGGTGCAAATGCTAAAAAGAAATTATAAAAAGAAAAAAAAAAGAACTCATCTGCAGAAATATGCTCTGAAAATTTGCATTATTTGTAAAATAATGAAATGCTTTATTGCCTTGTATTAGATATGTCTTCATGCGCATTACATATTAAATTAAAATCCCATGAACTGATCGCTTCGTTTCGTGCAGTAACGCAGAGTACCGCGATGAGATACACACGCCCAAAGTAAATTATTCAGAGAACTTCAAACTGCGGCAATTTGCACCGAATTATTACTTTATAACCTAATAAAATACTCTATAGGTAGATACTATTGGCAGTTTTAAATTATGAACCGTCTTCATTAGTACAAAATTTCGTGAACTAAACCTTTCATTAATATCGTGTAGGGAGGGTACCGGGGAGTACCGTCAAGAAAAGTCGAAACACTAAACAAGGACACAAAATCAGATTAAGCCGCTTTTCAAAAAAGGAAACAAATGTAATTCAAAATTATCGGCCAATTTCTCTTTTGTCGGTTTTTTCAAAAATATTAGAGAGACTTTTTTACATACAAATGGAAACATTTCTTAGTAAACACGACGCGTTTTTAGATTGGCAACATGGGATTCAAAAATCAAAATCCACGGAAACAGCCATATTTTCTTTTCTTAAAGATGTCGCTTCATTCATGGATCAACACGAAGCATCTATTGGAATATTTCTAGATCTTTCAAAAGTTTTGACGTCATTGGTTATAACATTTTACTCTCAAAATTATCTTCGTATGGAATTCGTGGTGTTGCTCTAGATTGGTTATGTTCGCACCTTAAACAACGATCTCGGAGAGTAGAAATACCTTACTGGAATAATGGAACATTATGTACACACCTTTCTGATTCTTTGCCAATTGCATGTGGAGTCCCGCAGGGAATTTTTAGGCCATATTCAAGAGGATATACTATACGTAAACGATATGCCCTCGACGATTAGTAACGGAAGAACAGTTCTCTTTGCGGACGATAGGAATATTCTTTGCAATAAAGAAACCGTAAATAGTACACGGTCTGATATTTCAAATTGGTTTCGTAATAAATTAATAGTAAATGAAAAGAAAACTGTTTCAATGCAGTTCTTCATTTCAGATAAACAGCTCGACATTTCAGTGAAAATGAACGGCGCCATTGACTGATGTTAAGGTAACAAAATTTTTAGGGCTTTCAATTCAGTCAAATCTTAAATGGAACGTCCATTTAAATGAATTGAACACTAAATTAAGTTCTTTATGCTATGCTTTCAGATTTCTTTCAAATTCAATCAGCCTACTCATTGCTCGTGTATATTTCGCAAATTCATTCCCGCCTGAGATAGCTCCCAGACGTTTAGATTACAAAAAATGAATTGTACGAATAATAAGCAAATCCCACCGACGTGATTCTTGTAAGCCTCTCTTTATTAATCTAAGTGTTTTACCATTTGTCTTAATATATGAATCAGTGGTTTTTGTCAAAAATGACTTACTTAAGGGCGGGAAAATATTTTCAGCAAACGCAGTTGTCTATAACTACAAGACTCGACATAGTAATCACATTCATCAGGTAACAGTATCAACAGCTCACTACAAAAACTTCACATATAATACATGTACATTATTTTACAACACTTTGCCAGATGACTAATTCGATACAAAAATTCAAGTCCCACGTAAAATCTTTTCCGCTGCACAACTGTTTCTATACAATTAGAGATTATACTGAGCATCCAAAAGGAAAGTAATATTAATTTTTATAATGACATTTAATGTATTATATATAATTTGGATTGTATCATTGTAAAATCTAACAAGTATTGTACTTCAGCTTCTGGGTCAATGACCCCCATCTCGATCAGGTTTTCGTCCAGCTTCCCTGATCGTCAGGCAAATGCTGAGATGACACCTTGTTTGGTTCTGGTCATAAATGTAACTTCAAATTAACTTCTCTCCATAGCACGTCATACAGTTTTTAACTGTTTTTGATTAAATAAATAATAAAAAATCTGTGGATATAAACTCAGGAATTCTTGGAAAAATAAGGTAATTATGTATTCTGTTACCCTTCCACAAAATGACTACGATCATGCGACACTAATTTTACGCCACCAACAATACATTCTTCTGTCAATAAAGTATTCATTATACGTCAATGCGCAGCTTCACGATGAATGCTTTCTCCAAAGATGATTTAATAAGCTAATAACTAATATCAATTAAAATAAAGTATAAAGCAAATTTTTCCCGTAATGAACCCTGAGAATGGATGACTTTATTTCACTCTATCACGGTATGTCGTGACAAGGAATAAAATACGGTCGGAAGAAATAGTTGAAAAAACTTGAATTCCCGATTATACCCACCAAATAATTTCTTATTTCAAAGGTAATGTCACACTTTCATGAGTTATATCAACTTTTTTCACGTTTCAATTTTTGCCGAGATGTACACACTCATACGAAATTTTGCGCAAAACAGGGATCTGCAGCGACACGCAGCCAAATTTGCCTTTAATTGAATGAATATTAAATAAGCTAAATCTCTTCTGTCGCCACAAGAGCGATGGCCGCGTATTCCAACTTAAAACGTCCTCAGTGCACAGCAGGTAAAGGGATTAGCTCCATACTTTCCAAACAGGTGTAAGAAAAGTTCCTTTTTCGATTGGGATGGTCAGGAGTTCCCAAAACAAATTTATTTGGAGGTTTTGGCCAGGTCTTCGCCGTCTGGTCACACCGTGCATCGTGGAGAGTATGTCAGGTCGACTACTGGCTGTGGGGTCGGGGTCCCTGTCTCCACTTCATTGCTTCATTTTCCACACGAACTCCCTGCTGCGCAAGCAGCTGGCGCGGCACAGAGTGACGGTTCAGGACTGTACTTAGAACCTGTAAATATACAATATTCTGCTGAAAATTTTCAAAACTCACTACAGCGCCTTTGTTTAGTCCAGCATTTTCGTTGATTTTACCGTCATCGCCGTCTATTCATGTCAGATCAGAATAAATATACAGTGGTATTCTTATCACACTTAAAATAGCCCTTTTGTAATGTACTACTTCTCTCCAAATGGCAATGAGAGTTATGAGATTTAAAACACATTGATATACCCACATCCGTTTACAGGGATAAGCAACGAAGTGACAAACAACTGCATAAAATATGTTTTTAATTTATTTCGTACCCGTTCGGCCCTTCGCCTTTTCGGGAGTTATTAATTACAATACATACATTATATGAGGAACTTAACCTTTTCCAGTTACATCAGAGCACAAGTATACTTACTTGAGCTTCTTTTTCAATCTATATAAGTTTCTGTTTACCTTTATTTATTAAAAATATACAAAACATACAAAATATACAAATATACAAAACATACAAAATATACAAAACATGCAAAACATACAAAATATACAAAACTTACAAAATATACAAAACTTACAAAATATACAAAACTTACAAAATATACAAAACATACAAAATATACAAAACATACAAAATATACAAAACATACCAAATATACAAAACATACCAAATATACAAAACATACCAAATATACAAAACATTACCAAACAATACAAAAATATTAAACAAACATACAAAATATCAAAACATACAAAATATACAAACATACAAAATATACAAACATACAAAATACAAACATACAAATATAACAACATACAAAATATACAAACATACAAAATATACAAACATACAAAATATACAAACATACAAAATATAAAACTACAAATATACAAACATACAAAATATACACAAGATACAAAATAACACAAGATACAAAATATACAAACAACAAAATATACACAAGATACAAAATATACACAAGATACCAAAATATACACAAGATACAAAATATACAACAAGATACAAATATACACAGATACAAATATACACAAGATACAAAAATACACAAGACTACAAAATATACACAAGATACAAAATATACACAAGATACAAATTTACACAAGATACAAAATATACACAAGATACAAAATATACACAAGATACAAATATACACAAGATACAAAATATACACAAGATACAAAATATACACAAGACCAAAATATACACAAGATCAAAATATACACAAGATACAAAATATACACAAGAACAAGAATATACACAAGATACAAAATATACACAAGATACAAAATATACACAAGATACAAAATATACACAAGATACAAAATATACACAAGATACAAATATTACAAACAAGATCTACAAAATATACACAAGATACAAAATATACACAAGATACAAAATAGACACAAGATACAAAATATACACAAGATACAAAATATACACAAGATACAAAAATTACACAAGATACCAAATATACACAAGATACAAAATACTTACACAAATACAAAATGTACACAAATACAAAATGTACACCAAGATACAAAATGTACACAATAATACAAAATGTACACAGATACAAAATGTACACAAGATACACGATACAAAATGACACAAGATACAAAATGTACACAAGATACAAAATGTACACAAGATACAAATGTACACAAGATTACAAAATGTACACAAGATACAAAATGTACACAAGCATACAAAATGATACACAAGATACAAAGTACACAAGATACAAAATGTACACAAGATACAAAATGTACACAGATACAAAATGTACACAAGATACAAAATGTACACAAGATACAAAATGTACACAAGATACAAAATGTACACAAGATACAAAATTACACAAGATACAAAATGTACACAAGATACAAATGTACACAAGATACAAAATGTACACAAGATACAAAATGTACACAGATACAAAATGTACACAAGATACAAATGTACAACAAGATTTACAAAAGGTAACACAAGATACAAAATGTACACAAGATACAAAATGTACACAAGATACAAAATGTACACAAGATACAAAATGTACACAAGATACAAAATGTACACAAGATACAAATATTGTACACAAGATACAAAATGTACACAAGATACAAAATGTACACACATACAAATGTACACAAGAACAAATGTACACCAAGATACAAAATGTACACAGAATACAAAATGCTAACACAAGATACAAAATGGACAACAAGATACAAAATGTACACAGATCAACAATGTACCACAAGATACAAAATGTACACAAAGATACAACAATGTAGCACAAGATTACAAAATGTACACAAGATACAAAATGTACCACACGATACAAATGTACCCAAGTATTACAAAATGTACACAAGAATACAAAAATGTAACCAAGAATTATAACAAACTCGCTACACAAGATACAAAAATGTACACAAGATACAAAATGTACACAAGATACAAAATGGTAAAAACATACACAAGCATACAAAATGTACCAAGATACAAAAATGTACACAAGATACAAAATGTAACACAAGATACAAAATGTACACAAAGATACAAAATGTACACAAGATACAAAATTAGCACAAGATACAAAATGTTACACAAGATACAAAATGTACACAAGATACAAAATGTACACAAGATACAAAATGACACAAGATACAAAATGTACAGAACAAAGTACAGATACAAAATTACACAAGATACAAAATGGCTAGCACAAGAACACAAAATGTACACAAGATACAAAAATGTACACAAGATACAAAATGTAACCAAGATACAAAATGTACACAAGATACAAAATGTTACACAAGATACAAAATGTACACAAGATACAAAATGTTACTACAAGATACAAAAAATGTACACAAGACAATGTCAAGAACAAAAGTCAAGTAAAATCCAAGTACAAGATACAAAATGTACACAAGATACAAAATGTACACAAGAAATGTAACAAAATAAATACACAAGATACAAAATGTACCAAGCATACAATAACGATACAAAATGTACATACAAACACAAGATACAAAATGTAAAGATAGTCACAAGATACAAAAATACAGTAAAATGGACACAAGTAATACACAAATCAAGTACACAAGTAAGTAACAATAAAAATGCTACACAAGATACAAAATTCACGATACAATGCACAAGTAATGTACACAAGAAAAAATGTACACAAAGATCAAATAACAGAAAAATGTACACAAGATACAAAATGTACACAAGATACAAAATGTAACAAATACAAAATGTACAATACAAAATACGATAATGTACACATACAAAATGTACCATACAAAATTGTACGAACCAAATGACCAAGATACCAAAATGTACACAAGATACAAAATCAAGATAACAAATTACACAAGATACAAAATGTACACAAGATACAAAATGTAGTACAAATCACAGAAGTCCAATAAAATCTAAAAGTAAAGTCACAAGATACAAAATGTAAGTAAAGTACACAAGATAAAGACAATCAAAATGTACACAAAGATACAAAAATCACGATACACAGACAAATTCTACATTACAAAAGAAAAAAATGTACAAGATACAAATGCAAGAACATGTAACAACATGACAGATTACAAAATGTCAAGAGAAACAAAGACAGCAAGATAACAAAATGTTACACAAGATACAAAATGTACACAAGATACAAAATGTACACAAGGATACAAAATGTACACAAGAAGTACACAGAATGTAACAAAGATACAAAATGATACACAAATGACAAATACAAACAAGATACACAAATGTACACAAGATACAAAAATGTACACAAGATACAAAATGTACACAAGATTACAAAATGTACAAGATACAAAGTACATCAAGATACAAAATGTACACAAGATACAAAATGTACAGCAAGATACAAAATGTACACAAGATCAAGTAACAGTACAAAATGTACACAAGATACAAAATGTACACAAGTATACAAAATCAGATACAAAATTACACAAAGCAAAATACACAAGATCATGTACAGAACAAGATTACAATAAAATCACGTACAAAGACAAAGATACAAAATGTCACACAAGACCAAATGTACAGATACAATTCACGTACAAGTACACAAGATAACAAAATGTACACAAGCTAAAGGTACATCAAAATGTACACAAGATACAAAAATGTACGCACAGATACAAAAAATGTACACAAAGATACAAAATGTACAACAAGATACAAGTACATCGTACAAATGACACAAGATTTACAAAATTACAAAGATACAAAATGTACACAAGTACAAAATGTACAGACAATGAACACTACAAAATGTACACAAGTAAAGTACACAAAATAAATGTAACACAAGATACAAAATGTACACAAGATACAAAATGTACACAAGATACCAAAAATGTACCACAAGTAATACAAAGTACATGATACAAATTCACAAGATACAAAATGTACACAAGATACCCAAAATAACAAATAAAAATCAAAGATCAAAATGTACCGTCAAAATGTACCACAAGATACAAAATGTCACAATCATACAAGTAATTAACAGAAAAATGTACACAAGATACAAAATGTACACAAGATAAATGGTACAAAAATACAATGTACACAAGATACAAAATGTACAACAAGATACAAATGTACACAAGATACAAAATAATATACAACGCAACGGTACACCCAACGTAGCACAACGTACCACGTACACAAGTACCAAGTACCCAACGTACACCAACGTAGACCCCAAACCACTACCAACGTAACAGACCCAACGTACAAACCGTACCAACGTACAAAACGTACCCAACGTACAAAACGTACCCAACGTTACAAAACGTACCCAACGTACAAACGTACCCAACGTACAACATACAATTACAACAAAACAACAACAATTACAAACAAACATACATACAATTACAAACAAAACCATACATACAATTACAACAAAACTACATACAATTACAAACAAAAACATACACAATTACAAACAAAAACATACATACAATTACACAACAAACATACATACAATTACAAACAAAACTACATACAATTACAAAAAAAATAGCAAACAAAAATTATTTATGTAGCATTTGTAATGCAAACTATTGTTTAATTCTCTTTAGATTTGTGCATGAAAATGTTTCTGAATAGAATTTGCTATTTTTGTCAAGCGCACAGCTGAAAACAATATAAACGTAATGGAACGTATGGGGAACAATTATACATCTACCCGATTATGCGAAAATAATTTAAAAACTCAATAGCAAACTTTTAAATTAAAAACTTTCAAAGCATAACTTTAAAGTTTGTTCCTAATGTCAAAAAATATTTGAATATTCTCTGTACGTATATCGGACCAGTGGAGGGAGCATTCTCTCTAGGGGCAGGAGGGGGAGCAGTATCTTGCCTCAAATTTGAAAAGTTGTCAACTGAGCCCTAAAATATTTTATTTCCTTACAATGTTTACCCGTTTCTTTGAATTTTCCTTTTTTTTGGAAGTAATACTTTGGGGGATTGAACTGTGACACTTGAAATATAATCTTTCCAGACAATCTAGGCTATATCTTCCCTATAAATGGTTTTCACCATTAAATCAATTATATTCAATTGAAATATATCAATTAAATTTATAATTTTATTTCTCCTTGTACGCTTTACTTAATCACTAGAAACGTGTCAGAAGTAAAAGTTAAAGAAAAAGGGGGCCTACGCTAAGCGATAATCCTAATCCTTGTAATTAGTCGTCGGTGCAAGAGTCATTGATTTGTGCGAGGTGGGAGGGTGTGTGTGTCTGCCGATGTGTGGTGTGTGGGCTGCGAGTTGGTGTGGTTCGATGTGTGTGTGTCTGCGAGGTGTGTGTGTTGTCTGCGAGTGTGGGGTGTGTCCTGCGAGTGTTGGTGTAGTGTCTTGCGAGTGTGTGTGTGTCTGCGAGTGTGTTGGTGTGTCTGCGAGTGTTTGTGTGTCTGCGAGTGTGTGTGTGTCTGGCGAGTGTGTGTGTGTCTGCGGTGTGTGTTGCTGTCTGCGGGTGTGTGTGTGTGTCTGCGAGTGTGTGTGTGTCTGCGAGGTGTGTGTGTGTCTGCGAGTGTGTGTGTGCTTTGTCTGCGAGGTGTTGTGTGTGTGTCTGCGCGAGTGTTGTGTGTGTGTTGGATGTGTGTGTGTGTGTTCTTGCGAAGGTGTGTGTGTGTGTGTCTGCGAGTGTGGTGTGTGTGTGTGTCTGCGAGTGGTGGATGTGTGTAGTGCTGCGAGTGTGTGTTGTGTGGTGTTCTTGCGAGTGTGTGTGTGTGTGTGTCTGCGAGTGTGTGGTGTTGCAGGTTGTGTGTGCTCGAGGGGATTGTGTCGCAGTGTGTGTGTGTGTGTGTGTCTGCGAGTGTGCTTTGTGTGTGTGTGTCTGCGAGGGTGTGTGGTGTCTGCGAGTGTTGTGTGTGTGTGTCTGCGAGTGGTGTTGTGGTGTTGTGTCTGCGAGTGTGTGGTGTGTGGTGTCTGCGACTAGTGTGTGTGTGGTGTGTGTACTGCGAGTGTGTGTTGTGTGTGTGTCTGCGAAGGTGTGTGTGTGGTGCCTGCGAGTGCTGTGTGTGTTGTGGTCTGGCGAGTGTGTGTCGTGTGTGTGTCTGCGATTTCTCTGTTGTTCAGTTGTGTTGTGTGTGTGTGGTCTGCGAGTGTGGTGTGTGTGTTGTGTCTGCGAGGTGTGTGTGTGTGTGTGTGGTCTGCGAGTGGGTGTGTGTGTGTGTGTGTCTGCGAGGTGTGTGTGTGTGTGTGTGTGTGTGTGTCTGCGAGTGTGTGTTGTGTGTGATGTGTCGTCTGCGAGTGTGTTGTGTGTGTGTGTGTGTCTGCGAGTGTGTGTGGTGTGTGTGTGTCTGCGAGTGTGTGTTGTGTGTGTGTCTGCGAGTGTGTGTGTGTGTTGTGTGGTCTGCGAGTGTGTGTGTGTGTGTGTCTCCGAGTGTGTGTGACTTGTGTTGTCTGCGAGTGTGTGTGTTGTGTGTGTCGTCTGCGAGCATGTGTGTGGTGTGTGTGTGTCTGCGAGATGTGTGTGTGTGCATGTGTCTGCGAGTGTGTGTGTGTGTGTGTGTGTCTGCGAGTGGGTGTTGTGTGTGTGTGTGTGTCTGCGAGTGTGGTGGTGTGTGTGTCTGCCGAGTGTGTGTGTGTGTGTGGTGTGTGTCGCGAGTGTGTATGGTGTGTGTGTACATGTGTTGTCTGCGAGGTGTTGGTGTGTGTTGTGTGGGTGTGTCTGCGATGTGTGCAAGTGTGTGTTGTGTGTGTCTGCGAGTGTGTGTGTGTGTGGTGTGTGTGTCTGCGATGGTGGGTGTGTGGTGTGTCTGCGAGTGTGTGTGTGTGTTGTGTCTGCGAGCTTGGTTTGTGTGTGTGGTGCTGGTGTCTGCGAGTGTTGTGTGTGTGTGTGGTGTGTCTCTGCGACGTGTGTGTGTGTGTTGTGTGTCTGCGAGTGTGTTTTTTTTTTTTTTTTTTTACGTGGGCAGGTGGAAAATCTTCAAAAGACACAGCGCGGGCCCGCAAACCGCTGCGTGTGGGATTCATAGCTAGCCTATGCCTACCCACTAAAAACCCCTCCCTTTCCTCCTATTCTTCCCGCGAACGCCGTCAGGCCATTGCATCGCGAGAAGGAGGATGGCTTTTTCCGCACGCACCGAAATATTACGGGAAGTCTCTTCGAACTGCATCCTTCGGAGCGGAAGCGTCTTCAGGACCTTTTGCGGCCCATAGGTGGCTAACCGCACGCCAATTCTCTTGTGGTCAGCAGCATCCTAGTGACGATGGTCTCAGGGGTCACTTCTTCTTGGAGGAGCTTGGAAGTTTCTTCCCTTTCCACTGGGGAAGCGTGGAACAATGAAAGAACACGTGTTCTACATCTTTCAATCGGCCCGGGAAACACCGTTGGGCGATTGATGAGCTATCGTCCAGCCGGAATCGGGAGCTGATACTGCCGTACAATCCATGCCCTGTCAGGCATCTTGAGTTAGATAAAAATCTTAATTCTCCATGTTCCCTTTGAATCCACGTCATGATGTCGGAAGACCCGAAATGATCCATCCGGCCCGTTGATATGATTCTCCATCGGCGTTGCATCTGGTCCATTGTACCCCCTCTCTTCTTTCGTAATTGGTATTCCAGTTTGAGGCCCCTCCCGCTGCGCAAATTTAAGAGTCTAGCTCTCTCCTGCGCAATGGGTCGATCGGAGGGGGCTATCTGCTAAACACACACACCAGCACATAGATACGGTGCGAAACGCTCGAGCCAAACCGCAAGGCGCGACCTTCTATGCACCGACTTAGCCCACGGGCGTATGACCTGAGATGCCATTGGCATCAGCCCCAAACAGGGGCTGCGGAGAGAAGAATGGAAATTTAACTACGCTAGTCAGCAGCCTCGGCTTCTTTGCCCAGGACCCCCTACATTAGGCATAATGCGTGCCCAATGCGGATGCCATACGGTATGCTTTCTCGGAGACATTGCGCAGGTGCTCGTCAAAAGCGCAGTCTCGCGTCAATATTGCACTCCCAAATACCTAGTGGACAGCTGCGAGGATATTTTGCAGCCTCCTACATTAAGATTAATTACTCTCTCTCACTTTTCTGCCTGTCACCAGCACAGCCTCTGTTGTTATGGGCGGCCATCTGTAGCCCTACGACGTAAGCCACCGCCGGGAATCTCCGCCACAGCCTGCGTTGGCAACTTGCTGTGACTTGCTCGCATGTATTGGCCGACCACGACAATTGCAACATCGTCAGCAAATCCAATCTTCTTGCCGCCTTCCGGCGCAACTCGAGCTTCAAAACACGGCCTCATACATAATGTTCCACAACATTCGACCAAGTACCGAACCTTGTGGGACACCAGCCTGTGACCGGTTATAAGAAATGTACTCCAGATACAGTTTCATATAGGGGACTCTCTCCTTAAAGTAACTTTTTACCAAGTGCAGATGTACCTTGGAACTCCAAGAGTTTGTAGCGCAGAAGAATGGAGGCTCCACCTTGCAGTGTTAAAGGGCGTTTTCACGGTCTAGGGTCACTATAGGGCACAATAACTTAAATAGGACCGCCTATTCCATCGATTTGCTTCGATGCGCCTTGCGGGCGATGTCGCATGACTGCCTAATAGGCATCTACCGTGGATCTCGCTTTTCTAATCCGTACTGATTATCACAAATCCTTAAGGCCCCTCTGTAAATGGACTCAATTACGATTGCAGATAATCCGCTCCAACAGCTTTGCCTGCTGTGTCCAGTAAGCATTATTGGCCGATAGGCTGCCGGCATCAGTAGGTGCCTTATCGCCTTCGGAAGAAGGACTACTGTTTGCTGCTTCCATTCGACGGTGGGAAATTCCCCTCTCGTATGCATGCATTATATTGCGTGCAAGAATAGTTCGGGCCGCAGCTTAATAGCGGTCTTAATGCTACATTTGGGACCCCATTCTAATCCGCGGGGCTTTGCCAAATCTTGCGAACCTTGCCGCAAGCTCTGGAAAGTTTCATCCAAACGTGACTGCCGCTGTGTTCATCCAACGTGTCTGCGACGTGTACTATGTGTGTGTGCTGGTGTATGTCTGCGAGTGTGTGTGTGTGTGTTGTGTGTGTGTGTCGTCTGCGAGGTCGTGTGTGTTCGTGTGTGTGTCTGCGAGTTGTGTGTGTGCTGGTGTCTGCTGAAGTGTGTGTGTGTGTGTGTGTCTGCGAGTGTGTGGTGTGTGTGTGTCTGCGAGTGTGTGTGTGTGTGGTGTCTGCCGAGTGTTGTGTGTGTGTGTGTGTCATGCGAGTGTGTAGTGTGTTGTGGTCTGCGAGTGTGTGTGTGTGTCTGCGAGTGTATGTGTGTGTGTCTGCCGAGTGGGTGTTGTGTCTGCGAGTGTTGTGTGTGTGTCATGCGAGTGTGTGTGTGTGTCTGCGAGTGTGTTGTGCTGTGTGTCTGCGAGTGTGTGAGTGTGTGTGTCTGCGAGTGTTGTGTGGGTGTGGCTGCGAGTGTGTGTGTGGTGTCTGCGAGTGCTGTGTGTGATGTGTCTTGCGAGTGTGTGTAGTGTGTGTCTGCGAGTGTGATGTGTGTGTGTTCGCGAGTGTGTGTGTGTGTGTCTGCCGAGTGTGTGTGTGATGTTGTCTGCGAGTGTGTGTGTGTGTGTGTCGGCGAGTGTGTGTGATTGTGTGATGTGTGATGTCGGCGAGTGTGTGTGTGTTGTGGTGTGCGTCGAGTGTGTGTGTGTGTGTGTTGTCGTGTGCGCGACGGCTGTGTGTGTGTGTGTGTGTTGCGCGAGTGTGTGTGTGTGTGTGGGTGCGCGATGTGTGTGGTGTGTGTGGTGCGCGCACGTGTGTGTGTGTTTGTGGGTGCGAGTGTGTGTGTGTGGGTGTGTGGGTGCGAGTGTGTTAGTGTGTGCTGTGTGTGTAGAATGTGCGAGTGTGTTGTGTGTGTGTTGCGAGTGTGTGTGTGAATGTTGTCTAGCGAGTGTGTGTGTGTGTGTGTGTCTGTCCTGCGAGTGTGTGTGTGTGTGTGTGTGTCTGCGAGTGTGTGTGTGTGTGTGTGTCTGCCAGTGTGTTGTGTGTGTGTGTGTCTGCGAGTGTGTGTGTGTGGTCTGCGAGTGTGTGTGTGTGTGTTCTGCGAGTTGTGTGTGTGTGTGTCTGCCCGAGTGTGTTGTGTGTGGTTCTGCGAGTGTGTGTGTGTGTGTGTCTGCGAGTGTGTGTGTGTGTGTCTGCGCAGTGTGTGTGATGTGCTGTCTGCGAGTGTGATCTGCGAGATCGTGCTGTGTTTGTTTTTTTTTTACGTGGGCAGGGAAAATCTTTAAAGACACAGCGGGGCCTGCAACCCGCAGCGTGTGGGATTCATAGCAGCCTATGCCTACCCCACTAAAAACCCCTCCCTTTCCTCCGATTCCTTCCGCGGAACCGCCGTCAGCATTGCAGCGCGGAGAAGGAAGGATGGGCTTTCGCACGTCACCGAAATAACGGGAGGTCTTCTTCGAAACTGCTCCTCGGAGCGGAAGCGTCTTCAGGTACCTTTGCGGCATAGGTGGCTACCGCACTCCAATACTCTTGTTGTCAGCAGGCATCCTAGATGACGATGGTCTCAGGGGTCAACTTCCTCTGGGAGGATCATTGAAGTTCTTCCCTTTACACTTGCGAAGCGTGGGAAACAATGAAAGAACACGTGTTCTACATCTTCCAATCACCGGGAACACCGTTGGGCATGAGGAGCTATCGTTTCCAACGGAATCTGAGCTGAGTACTCTCGAATTAAACATCCATGCTCCGTCCAGCATCTGAGTTAGATCAAAAATCTAATTCCCATGTTCCCTTTGATCCACGTCATGCATGTCGCGAATGACCGAAATTTTTCCATCGCCCAGTGATGATTGCCCCATCGCGTGCCATAGGTCCAGTTGTCACCCCCCTCTCTTCTTTCGGTAATGGTATTCCAGGTTGAGGCCCCTTCCGCTTGCGCAAATAGTCAGCTCTCTCCTGCGCACAAATGAGGTCAGATCGGGCGGAATATCTAGCTAATACAACACACAGCATCAGAGGATACGGTGCGAAAGACGCTCGAGCAACCGCAAGGCGACCTTCTATTGCACCGACTTAGCCCCCGGTGCGATTGACTTGAATGCCCATGGCATCAACCCAAACAGGGGCTGCGTTAGAAGAAGAATGGAATTTACCACGCTAGTCAGCAGCCTCCGCTTCTTTTGCCCAAGGACCCCCTACAATTAGGCATAATGCGTAGCCAATGCGGATGCCATACGAGATGCTTTCTCGGAGACATTGCGGAAGGTGCTCCTCAAAAAGCGCAGTCTCGCGTCAATATGCACTCCCAAATACCTCCGTGACAGCTGCGAGGATATTTTGCAAGGCCTCCTACATAAGAGTAATACTTCTCTCTCAATTTTGCCCGTGAAAGCACAGCCTCTGTTTTATGGCGGCCATCTGTAGCCCTACCGACGAAAAAAGCCACCGGCCGGATTCTCCGTCTCACGGCCCTCGGTAGCAACCTGGGCCTGACTGTTCGATGTATTTGCGACAACGCAACAATTGCAACATCGGCAGGCGAATCTAATCTTTTTCTTGCGCCTTCCGGCACTCGAGCTTCAACACGGCGTCATACATAATGTTCCACAACATCGGACCAAGTACGCAGCCTTGTTTGGGACACTGCCTTGTGACGTTAGACTGTACTCCAGACCCAGTTTCATATAGGAGGGACTCTTCTCCTTAAAGTAAACTTTTTTACCAAGTTCGAGATGTACCTTGCGAACTCCAAGAGTTGGTAGCGCAGAAAGAATGAGCTCCACCGTTGCAGTGTTAAAGCGTTTTTCACGTCTAGGCGTCACTATAGCACAATAATTCATAGGACCGCCTTTCCATCGTTTTGCCTTCAATGCCTTGCGTGCGATATAACGCAATGAACTGCCTTAATAGCATCTACCGTGGATCCTCGCTTTTCTAAAGCCGTACTGATTAATCAGACAATCCTTTGAGGCCCTCTGTAAATGACTCCAATCGATTGCAGATAATCCGCCCTCCAAACACTTTGCCTGCTGTGTCAGTAAGCATATTGCCGATAGTGCTGCCCGGATCGTAGGTGCCTTATCGCCCTTCTGAAGGATTAACTGTTGCTGCTTCCATCGACGGGGGAAATTCCCCTCACGTATGCATGCATTAATATGCGTGTCTATGAATAGATCGGGCCGCAGTCTTAATAGCGGTCTTAATTGCTACATTTGGGACCCATCTAAAAATTTTTTTTTCCCCCGGGGGGGGGGGCTTTTACTAAATTTCCCCCCCTTTGGACCTTGCCGCTAAGCTCTGAAAAGTCATCCAACGTGACTGCCGGAACCGTAGCTTAGATCTATTCCAGACGATCCTTCGAGTTCTAAAACATATCTACCCTGGCGAGAAAACAAGCGTAGCTACATTTGCCCATGAAAAACCGGGCAAGTGGGTGGTCGCCTGAACATACCCCGAGTCTGGCCGTTACCAGCTTATACGGGCGTCCCCAGGGGTCAGCATCCCACCATCCTTCCCTAAACTCTGTTCAGCAACGACACTTACTAATCTAATGGCTTTTCGTGAAAAGCTCGTTGCTGGCGTCCAGATGTTCTTCTTGAGAAATCCATAGTTGCGGGCTCCAGGCGCGACTGTTGCCAATCTACGTGTTCGGTGGCATGGCCCTCGAAGGTTCCGCGATCTCGTCAGTCCACCAGTACACTGCGAGACGCTTCTCGCCTTGGACCTTTTTTAAATTTGACGCATCACCAAGCGCAAATACCCGGTTCATGAGCGGTTTCTACAATTACATTCAGAGGTCACGCGCCAACATATCTTCAGGAGTTGGCCCTCCATTCATGCAATGAAGAGAATCCACGAATAACGAACGTCCGGTAGGTTTCCAAACAGCTTTTCCTTCTACCCCTTGTGAGCTCAAAATTGCAACAATGCTACTCTTTACTTCATACACAATAGCTTGGTGATCACATAATGTGTATAAAATGTCAAAAATAACAACCTCCCATGAATACAACTCACGTCTAGCAAGGCTTTTACAAACGAAAGTTAGCCATCAACGACCGCAGCTCGCGACCAATGAC